>JBBPTG010000249.1:0-35323 GCA_038093975.1 Chalciporus piperatus | reverse complement strand
ACTAGGCTACTGGGCTACTGAAATTACTGAAATTACTGAATGACTGGACCACTCAACCACTGGGCTACTAAGATAACTGAAATGACTGGATGATTGGACTACTCAGCCGCTGGGCTACTAAGATGACTGGAATGACTGGCTAACTGGTTAACTGGGCTATGGAAACAACTGAAATGACTGCAGTGCTGAACCACTGGACTACTGAATGACTGAATGACTGGACCACTGGGCTACTGAATGACTGATTTAACTGATCCAGTCAATCCAGTAACTTCAGACTTTTTGCAGTCTTGCTGATGTGGGCCGGTTGGGTCGCTGATGACTCGTTTGTGGTGCGGGTGAGTCGCTCGGGACATGGGTTAGGCCCAAGGGCTGTGCAGAGAACACCAGCCCTGGAGGAATCAGCCGCCGAAGAACAGGCCAGAAATGATGATGCCACGCTAATGGCCATATCTTGGATCAGGTTTGAACGCTTAGAATTTCTGGCCTACACTCGTAGGCAACACATATTCCATCTGATTTCTTTGCTACGTCACTGGCAGATGGACATGTTCGAGAGGCTGAGGAATGTCATGTAGTGTAGGCCATATAATATTGACACTGATCACATTGGCTTATCCCTACCCATGGACTAACTTTACATCCGCCCACCCCTAACGAGTGACAATAAGAATATCGGCCCATCCCTACACATTGACACTGATTGCATCGGCCCATCCCTACACATTGAGGCTCAACCCATCGGCCCATTCCTACGCATGGAGCCTCAATGCATCGGCCCATCCCTACCTACTGAGGCGGGTTGCATTGGCCCATCCCTACCTACTGAGGCGGGTTGCATCGGCCCATTCCTACAGATAGACATCATTGCATCAGCCCATCCCTACCCATTGACACTCAATCTATCGGGCCATGCCTGCTGTAGGAGACATGATTCACTGGCCAATGCCCACCCCTAAACATTCCCTCCATCGGCCGCTCCCTACACATGGAGGGTTTACACATCGGCCTATCCCTATTCTCTATGGGCTGAACCCTGATGCAGGCAGGACTGGGTGATTAGCACCAGTCGGCCAGGTCCTACCTCATGGAACCTTTGTGTTGGCCATTCCCATTGCCAGGGCACAATGGCACATTGGCTGATCCCTACTCTACGTGTACATTCTATTACTAGCCGATCCCTAACCTAGGTGATCATACACCAGCGGCCAATCGTTAGCCGGCCAGTAGACCACGGCCTAATTGGTGATCAGCTGGCCCTGGATCAGGGTACAAATGGACTACGCTATGTGACGTATGTCCACGCACATCAGGAAAAACCTCCCCCTGATAATTGTATGAAATTGTTGATATTATCAAGAAAAAGCAACAAAAATCTGATATTTTGTAGAAATACAACATTTCTTGCATTTTATGTTGATATCCTGGCCCCCCCAAATCATTTCAAGAATTCTTGAGAATAATCCATATTACCAGCCAATTATTAAGAAAATTTATGGATATTGCCAGCTAATTATGAATTCTGCAGCCATTCACTACTCTTCTTTCAGTTGCACTTCACACCAGTCAAGAGGAGAGAAGGATAAATAAACATATATTGCAGCTGTATCTACTACATCTCATGTACTAATATATCACTACAATGATGATGGGTTAGGGAAAACTATGGATGCTGATGTTAGTAAGAGATGATGATGATGATGAGATGGAGGGTCAGGGTGGGGGCATACATGAGCGAGCTGGAGGTGGTGATGATGAAGGAGGGTGGTGGCATACACAAGCGAGTTGAGGTGAGCAGTTGAGTAGGTGGCTGAGGAAAAATTTACCTCTGATGTCGGCAGGGCTGTCGAGCCCACGCTGGCCGTTTTTTCATGTCGAGTTTTGAGGTGGGAGGTGGTGGTGGGGCAAAGAGCCCGTGCGGCTGTGAGCGAGGTGAGAGGATGAGGTGGTGGGGGAGTTGTCATTCACCTCGTGATGCCGGCAGGGCTGTCAAGCCCACGCCGGCCATGTTTTTGGTACCGAGGTGGAAGTAGGAGGTCGTGGTGGAGGTGGGAGGTCGTGGTGGGGCAAACAGCCCGAGTGACTGGGTACGAGGTGAGTGGATGTAGTGGATGGTGAGATTGAACTCACCTTCGAGCGGCGGCGGGGCTGTTGAGCCCACACCGGCCGCGTTTTTGGTGTCGAGTTGGAAGTGGGAGGTTGTGGTGAGGCAACGGCCAAGCGGCTTCGAAGGAGGTGAGCAGATATGGTGGTGGGGGAGTTGTCGCTCACCTCGCGATGCTGGCGGCCCAGCTGTTGAGCCCACGCCGGCCGTTTTTTCGTGTCGAGTTTTGAAATGGGGGGTGGTGGTGGGGCAAAGAGCCCGTGCGGCTGGTGAGCGAGTGAGTAAATACTCACCTTCGAGTGCCGGTGGGGCTGTTGAGCCCTCGCCGGCTGTGTTTTCGTGCAGGTTGAGGTGGGTCATGGTAGTAGTAATTGCAGTGGTTGAGAGACTCGAAAATGCTGACGCGGCGAGTTCAACACGGTCACGTGACCTGCTCGCCTGCGGATTTTTGTCAAGTCCAAGCATTAGGAAAATTAGGCTACACTTATCTATGCTTTTTTGTACACCTTAGCTACATTCATTTATCCTACACTTTCCTATACTTTTAACTACAGTTTTAGTATGCTTTTTTGGTACATTCTAGTACACTCAATCAGTACACACTTTACTACACTTTGAGTACAGTTTTAGTACGCTTTTTTGTACACTTTAGCTACACTCATTTATACTACACTTTCCCACACTCTGGACTACACTTTTACTACGCTTTTTTGTACACTTTAGCTACACTCAATCCTAGTTACACTGCCACACTTTTAACTACCCTTTTACTACGCTTTTTTGTACACTTTAGATACACTTAACCTAGTTACACTTTGCTACACTTTTGACTACATTTCGTACGCTTTTTTGTACACTTTTGCTACACTCAATCACTACACATTTTCCCACACTTTGGACTACACTTTTACTACGCTTTTTTGTACACTTTTGCTACACTCACACAACACACTTTCCCACACTTTGGACTACACTTTTGCTACACTCAATGCTAATACACTTTCCTACTAGTACACTTTTGATTACACTTCTTTTTTAAACACTTTTCTATGAATTATCATAAAATGTCACTAATTACCATGATTATTGTGAAATATAAGAAATATCATCTAATACACATGATGAGAGGGTCAAGTATTTATCACAAATATCAACAAATCTGAAGAATATAAGAAATTCTGTGAAATTGTTGACAAATATGTACTTTTTCTGAAAATTATGAGAATTTTCAGGGAGAGGTTTTTCCTGATGCAGTCTGTGCTCGTTCTTGATAATTTCCGAATCCATCATGCAGCTGAGTTTCGGGATCTTATCGAGGAAGCGGGTATGTATATCATTTAGATGTTGATCCTCTAGACTCACTAGCAAATCTAGGTTGCATACTACTCTTCCTACCCCCATACTCACCTGATCTTACTCCGATCGAAGAATCCTTTAGTACACGTATGTCTTGTTTTTCTATGATGGTGGGTGATAATGCAACTTGAAGGAACAGTCAAGTCATATATACGGCGATATGGCGATCAACTACGTCAGATCGCAGATCCGATTGCATTGCTTATCGAGGCCACAAGTTGCATTACTGCAGAGAAGTCGGAGAACTGGTTCAAGCATACAGGTTACATTGTTGAACAGTAGAACACAATCAGGTACATGCATTCCATACCACATGATGAGACTATACCGAGGAAACAGCATTGCAATGCAACAAAATCATACAAACGTGCCAAGTGAAAAAGGGTCTGTAAGGTGTAATATCATGCATTGCGTGATATGATCTTCTTACAAAAATCACGATGAGCAGACAGAAAAGCTTCCCAACCTAGCTTAGTGAACTGCGCAAACTCTCGCCAGTCCCTGTCGTCAAGCCGCTCGACTGCTTGGTTACCTGGGCGATACTCAAGCTTCTCGAGCTTACATTGATCGCTTTCGCTGATCTCGTACTCTTTGCAAAACTCCACCAATGAAATGTTGTGAGCCATTGTCATTCTCCCAGGCGACCGAGGTTGCTGCGCTGCGGGAGGTGGCATGGCATGTGGCGCAGCGTAAGGGTATTGGTATGCTGGAGGTGCCATGTATGGCATATATGGTGGGGGATAATATGGGTGATAGCTGCCTGGCGGTGGTGGATATCCTGGGAAGGCTGCAGCTGGGATGTTCGCCACATCAGCAGGAACTTGAGACGAAAGAGGAGCTGCAGGAACAGATTTGATTTTCTTGTCTTCCGTGAAATGACTTGATGTCGGAGGAGCTAAAAGACCAGCTTGCCCGGAAGCCTTGTTACAAAGACAAGTTGAATTCTGGCCATACGACAATGAACGAAACGACTTACAATTGCATTTGCCCACACCTTGATACGCATTGGGGTGAGCTCAAAATAGCTACCCGTCGTGTTGTTCTGCCAAACACGTTTGCCTTCGAACATTGGGATCTTTCCCATCGGATATTCATTCTCTAAGGCCACGGCCACAGCGCTCCGTTTCGCTGCCATCTCATCCTTACACACATGTTATAAACTCTCTATTTCGTGAATGAAGCTTACACTTACGATCAGTTCCTTCGTTGTCTTCTCGTTAGATTCTGCTTCGAAATCGAATGGGTGTTCAACATAATCGGAACGTCCAGTATCCCAGTCCTACGAGACAACCGTCAGTGATAATTCAGCATTGCTGGCGACTTACCTCCTCGTCTTTCGCAGGCTTGGGTAAGTATAACCATACAACAATGTTCTCCGTAGCTCGCCTCATGCCGACTGCATCGATAAGGGCGTCAAATCCTGCAACGTCTGAAATTTTCTTTCGCGGGGCCGATCGGGGCTCTTTTTCGAACTTCCACTCGAATTTCGAAACGGGAAGGAGCACCTCGCGACACGGAAGAGCCTTTGCAACCTCGCGTTGAAAATCGGAGAAGGGGCGAGAGGTATCGAACTTGAACGGCCCTTTGGTGGCAGTTGTTGTCATCGTTATCGCTTTCGCAACCTTTCCAGGTCGCTTCGGCTCCATGGTAGTCGTGGTTGACGAGATCTCCATGTAAACCCTAAAAATGCGAACATCATTAGTCTTGTCCTCGGTGGCTTTGACTTGTTTGGCCTTCTTCGGCTGTGGCTTTGTAGGAGGATGCTCGTCGTCAAGTTCACCTTCGGAGAATGAGTCTGCTGAGGGCTGCTTCCGCTTGCGGCTCGGGTTGTTGCTGTAGATAAATTTCGTTGTGCCTGAAGCATGTGAGATCAAATGATGAGTGTGTTGTTTAGGCTCAGAGACTACCTGCCTTCGACGACCTCAATCTCCAAGTCTGAGTTCCCCGGGGCGATCTCGTGCTTCTGGACATTCAAAACAGTGAGTATATGCAGATTCAAAGTTCACCTACATTCACTTTTGGTGCGTCCTTGAGATCTGGTGACTTCTGGTTCGACGGGTGGCGAGTTTCTGTTGACATGCTGGTGCCATTGTCCGACTCTGTCACATTCTTGTTGGTACTTGCGAGTTTGGGATTACGGAACTTGATTTTGAGTGGTGGTTGCACATTCCCGGGCTCACTGTTGGTATTTGCTGGCATGGTATCGATGTTTGGTGTACAAGATGAGGTCTACGAGCAGAGTAAGGACTATCTAGCCTAGGACCAAATGCGAGTTTCGAGCAGGCTCTCAAAATTTCCTTTTTTGGGTCATTGGCCGGCGCACAGAAAAAAAAAAGGCCGCGAGTGCCATTAGTTTCGCAATCTGCTGTAAATCCTCATATACTTCCCTAGACTTTTTTGTCCACTTTTAGTACGCTTTTTTGTACACTTTAAGCTACACAATCCCATACACTTTTGACTACACTTAGTCCGCTTTTTGTACACTTTAGCTACACTCTATACTTTTGAGTACTGTTTTAGTACACTTTTTTGATACATTCAATCCCTATATACTTTTGTTCATACTTACAAACATTAGTTCATGCATGGGTCGATATAGGTCTACTGTAGTACTTGGTAGCACTTACCTGTGTTACTGTAGTCATACATAGGTAGTTGTTCTCACGCACTGGACAATCTGACAAATATCGGACTATTTTGGCTACAGAGCTGTGCAGTGTGCTACAGCCATAATTCTTTTTTCCTGATGTGCAGATCATTAATTGGGTTTAAATATTTAATTACACAAATCTATGGCCCTCAGCCCCAGCCAAAACTGACAAGTGGCTATTAGTAGTTGGTAGAGGATGGTCGTGGTTTCGGAGCAGTGGATAGTGTTCAGTAGCATTTCCGAGTGTTTCCGAGTGAAATTGGGTGTAAAACAAAACTTGATTCATAACTTTCCTCTGTTTTTGAATTTACGAAACCATCTGAAGCAATGTTTCATTGTGAAACAAGACAAACGAAGCAAGTTGAGGCTCTCGGGACACGAGTCTGATGAGCACCATACCAAGTATCTCTCCTCAGTCATTTCGCCTCGATGGCACTGGACCTATACTTGTACGGTCGAGGGCGAAAAATTAAATTAAATTAAATTAAATAATTCGGGGAGCGAGAAATTAATTCAAGAGGGCGCGCATGACGATGGTGAAGAGAAAGTTGTACGAGCTTGCAATGATCAAAGGAAAACCACATATATTAATGAAAGAAAATACTCATACTCGAGAGACATGATGAAAAAAAACGAGAAACAGGAAAACACTGGTAGTGGAGACACGAGAAACAATCAATCACGGAGTTCATACATACTACTAAGTGGTAGATGGTTATCCTGCCGGAATCACGATGATGAGTGGCTGCTTGGATTGAAGAAGATTGCTAACTTGAATACGAACCAGTTGAGCTTGTGCTCGCCGGGGTTGCCGGCTGAAACGCGCGCTGCTGAAACACGGGACACTTCTGAACACCCCAACGACCCATGCACACTGTCGAGAAACAGTGCTTGCAGGTCCGAGTTCTGGTTGGCTCACACTCGCCGCTTGCATTCTTGGTTTTGTTGCTCGGTCGCGGCTGTGAGTGACCGCCAGTGCCATCCGGGGTAAGTTCCGAGTCAGCGGGACGTTTTCTTGAGGGCGCCGTGACCTTGTTGCTCAGTCGCGACTGTGAGTGCGGACTCGTTTGGGGGTCAACGGGACGTCCAGTGCTTGAGGATACTACATCTGCAAAAATGAGAAATGCTATGTAGCGCTACTATAGTGGGTACAACTGCTATGTAGCACTACTATAGTACTACAGTAGAACCCATAAAAGAGAGGAATTCCCGCTACTGTAGCACACCATAGCACACCATAGCACACAGTAGTAGCCATATCCGAAAATATAATTGCTTGGTACTACCACACTCGATGTTTACATAGCTCCAGATGCACCCTCTACCTCCTACTCATCCTCGCCCTCATCCTCGCCCTCATCCTCGCCCTCATCCTCGCCCTCATCCTCGCCCTCATCCTCGCCCTCATCCTCGCCCTCATCCTCGCCCTCATCCTCGCCCTCATCCTCGCCCTCATCCTCGCCCTCATTCTCATCCTCGCCCTCATTCTCATCCTCGCCCTCATTCTCATCCTCGCCCTCATTCTCATCCTCGCCCTCGCCCTCATCCTTGTCATCCTTGTTCTTGTCCTTGTTCTTGTCCTCATCCTCGTCATCCTCGTGAATAGTACCCTCTTTCTCCTGATGCTCGCGAATAGCATTCATGAAAGCGAGTTGAGGGAGCGCTCCCTTTGTCTTACCAACCTGCACGGCAGTAGTTGGCACTGGAGCCCCAGCATGCACACTAACGAGCACGTCAGGACATGTAGCAACAACGAGAAAGCACTCACCATCCGTTGACAAATACTTCATGTAAGAGTTTCTTGAGTAAACCATACTCGGCACCTGCATGCCCGATGTCATCGAGAGACATCAAATGTTTCTTGTAGATGTCCAAATAGTTTTCTTGTGAGAACATCAGTTTGACACACGATCCCGATGCCCACTCATCGATGGCGCACTCGATCTAATGGATTAATGTCAGTAAGCAAGGTTTGGTGACAGTCCACACCTACAGCTGTGAGTGCGAGCGCAAAGCCCGCACGGGGGAACGGCTCGTAATATTTCATCCATTTGATGCCTTCGTCCGTTTTATTCTTGAATAAGGCGTCGTTGATGACGCGCTGGATGGCAGGGTTAGTGTATAGGCCAACATGTTTGTTGAGGGACGAGCCACGACCCTTTGTCCGAGACTATAAGTTCACATGCCTCGAATATCAAGTCAATGACTCACACGGAAAATGAAGGCGGAATCTCGCTTGAGCTCGACCACAAGGTTGCGATTTTTGGCAACCATCTCCGCACTGAGACTACTTTCAAAGCCGTAAGCCGTTGCTACGATTGAGTGCGCCTTCGTCTTGAACTGGCCGCGCAACTGTGACGTGCGTTGGGTGATCTATCAAATTGGTTGAGCATGATGTCACTGAGAGGCGCGGGACTTATGACACTGTAGACTTCGTTCGTGGTCTCCAGATTTGTCTTGTGGTGGGCTTGGGCCAATGTTCAAGCCCCCTTGATCCATGCCAAATCTTTAGTAGCATCGGAGTAAGGGTCCTCACTAAGTAGTAGGGCCCGATAGATCTCGCAAGCCGTCACGACCACCAAGCTTTGTTGTTCGTCGAAGTCGGCAATCTTGGCTTTGCCGCGCTTTACGGCACCTGGAGGAGTGGGTTTTGATGTGCTCTTCTTCAATGGGCCGAAAGGCAGGGGTTTCGTCTTGCTCAGAGTCCGAGGAGTTCCCTGCGGGGGCTGGACAGCCTCCGACATGGGTACATCCTCCTGTGGCTCATCATTGTCAGTCCCGGAAACCACATGTCGTGCTCGCTTCTGGGCTACAGCACAATCAGTAGTAGGTGTCGCAGGCCCTTGAATAACTGAGCCATTGCTCAACTCTGCATCAAATACCATCTCACTCAGTTTGGTGATATCATCGTACACCGACCTTGCACACACAATGGTCAATCCCGGATTTACGAATTTTGCCGCCCGACATATCTTGGAAACGGAGTATCCTCGCGCTTACGAGCCCGTTTCTGACCAGTGGTAGCGGAGTCTTCAATGTCTTGCTCGTTGGAGGGGAACAGGTCCTGAAGATAATCATTAGCATTAATACATATAAGTGTACACACATACCTTTGGGTTGTTCCTACCCTGGGTACTAGGAGGGACATTGCCCTTTTGGCGGACCAGAGACTCTGTATGGGTTGGACCGCTAGCGCTGTTCGTAGTGAGACTTCCCGCTGACACGGACCGAGAAGAGAACTAGAAAGTGAAAATGTTCAGGTTAGTCACTGAATATATACCATGACAGCGTGTAGACTCACTGCGTTGTCGGGCGCAAGCTGCACTCGGTCACGGTCTTTGTTTCCCTTTGCTTTGGTCTGTGAGGGTACCTGGCTGGCGACTGGCGGCACTGGCTTTGCTTTGCCGTGGTCTTGATTTCCTGTGGGAGCGGTCTGCTGTGCGACGAGATCAGCAGCCATACTTGCCTGCTCGTGCTTGCGCTTCTTCATCTCGCACTGTTTGGTCTTCTCGACATTCGCTTGATTGGCTTGTGACGCCTCTTGTTCACGTTCATCTGCCGTCAGTGTGAGTATGCCATTGATGCCAGTCGGAATGGGGGAACCTTACCTCACATGGCTTGTACTTTTTCGGTCGGGCGACGCACGCTACCAGCGCAGCTAGAATCACGTGTAGCAGCTTGAAGATCATCAAGGATTTTAGACATATTGAAAGCGGGGGTCAGTTGGCGTGCTCATGAACGATGGTCTGTGGTAGTAGATTGGTTGGTTGGGTAATGCAGAAGGTGGGGAACGAGCTGAGTTAAATGGTTAGTAATA
The DNA here is from genome assembly GCA_038093975.1 of Chalciporus piperatus. Taxonomy (NCBI): domain Eukaryota; kingdom Fungi; phylum Basidiomycota; class Agaricomycetes; order Boletales; family Boletaceae; genus Chalciporus; species Chalciporus piperatus. Next base: position 25,396 of record JBBPTG010000249.1, on the reverse strand, counting down.
TTAGGAACTTTGTTTGCGCTAGCTTTGTACGGTGTCACACGATTGAAAATCAGAGAGTTGAAGCGGCACACCCTATGGAGGACGTTAGTATGCCATGGCAATGAAAAGGGCAGGGTTGACTTACCACATCAGTTGGATATTGAAGCATGCGATTGAAACGCGGCCTGAACGAACGAACGACCTGACTGCGGAAGACGTTAGTACACCATGGCAATCAGGAGGGGACGGGTGACTTACACATAGATTGGTAATTGAAACATCCAATGGAAAAACGAACAAACTGGCTGAAAGGGCAGGGACGAAGATGATGTTAATACACCATGGCAATGGAAGGGGTGACTTACCACTTCGATTGGAGATTGAAGGGATCCCTTGGAAACACGGCCCGAACGATGAGCGACGGACTGCGGAAGACGTTAGTACACCATGGCAATCAGGAGGGGAGGGGCAACTTAAAGATCGGTTGAAGATCGAAGCATCTGATGGAAACGCGGCCTACACGGACTGACAAACTGCAAGTTTCTAATCATCACCCGATTTCTGTCTCTCACCTATTTGCCATGCCCCCGGACAATCATGCATGTGGCCACTGCGGTCGCCCATTCCCAAGTGCTAGTGGTGTGCGTCGGCATGTAGCAAGGTCACCTCCATGTCGCGCTCAACGGGAAGCAGAACTTTCACGGCCTACTACAGCAGCGGCAGCAGCAGCTCTCTTCGGGGCTGAGCCCACATCCAATGCAGCACACGATGACGTTAACAAACATCCTGCACCAGACAACGATCAAGACTTACCTGATTACCATGGTCAGCATGACCAGGACGAGGAAGGCCGTGATCCAAGCCAAGAAGCAGACTCGGTCCGGGAGCACAGTGAGGAAAGAGACAGAGAGAACGAGAATTTCCCGCGATATGTGCGAGAGTTTGACACGAAACGGATTGCTGATATACTTGGAACAGCCGAGACAGCATTTGAGATGATGAAGAAAGGCCAGGAGGCACTGGGGTTGAGCGGCTATCACCCCTTTGTTGATGAGGAAGAATGGGGTTTGGCCGAGTGGCTTGTTAGAAATGCGAACCAAAGGGCAACAGACGAGTTCTTAAAATTGCCAGTCGTAAGTTAGACATTTTGTAATGGAACAATCAATACTCACAGGTATTCAGACTAAAAACCGAATCCAACCGAAATTTGGAAGCAAGTATACCTTCATGAAAACCATTGACAAGCTTCCAATTGGTCCTGAGTGGCAATGTGAGCTTATCCAGGCGCACGGTGATCCTGACGTGGCTGAGGATGAAGAGGGTCAAGCGGACTTGCAGGAATTAGAGCTGTGGATGAGGGATCCTGTGGCCTGCATTCAAGAATTAATTGGTAACCCAGCCTTTCGCAAAGAGACCGCTTACACACCGGAAAAGGTCTATACAGACCGTGAAGGAAAGACTCAGCGGTATGATGAGATGTGGACAGGAAATTGGTGGTGGGAAACACAAGTCAGTACATGGTATATGGTATTGCGAACACACCTAATGATAATTCATAGACCCGATTGCCTGAGGGTGCAACCGTGGCCCCCGTTATTCTTGCCTCGGACAAAACGCAGCTGTCGCGATTGAAAGGCGATAAAAATGCCTGGCCAGTCTATCTGAGCATCGGAAACATCTCAAAGGATGTCCGTCGTCAGCCATCTCGCCATGCCTCAATCTTGCTTGGGTACATACCAGTGTCGAAGTTTACTTTGTTTGAAGACAACTCGGTGGCGGGCTATTGTCTATTCCACTACTGCATGAAAAAACTCCTAGAACCATTGGTCGCTGTTGGGAAGGACGGGGTGGAAATGGTTTGTGCGGATGGGTTGATTTGTCTACCCCATTCTTGCTGCGTATATCGCCGACCACCCAGAGCAGTGCCTCATTGCGTGCTGCACTGAGAACAGGTGCCCCAAGTGCCTCGTTGCAGCGGCACAAAGAGGTGACAACGCTCAGTTCCCACATCGCAATCAACAACAAACAACACACACACTTCACGCTCAAGCAACTGAGCTCTACCCACTCAAATTCGTCGCCCATGGCCTTCGTCCTATATTCTCGCCTTTCTGGGCAGATCTTCCTTACACCGACATCTTCCTATGCATCTCGAGCGACATCCTACATCAATTGCATCAAGGACTGTTCAAGGACCACCTCAAGACATGGTGCTCTATGATTGCAGGCAAGAAAAACTTTGACGCACGCTTTCGGGCCATGCCCGTCTTTCCAGGCCTTCGTCATTTCAAGGAAGGGATATCCATGATCAAGCAGTGGTCTGGAGGTGACCACAAACAACTGGAGCGTGTGTTTGCGAGCGCACTAGTGGGTACTATGCCACATCACGATGTCCTCCGCACTGGGCAGAGCTTACTGGACTTCATCTACCTTGCCCGATACCATTCGCAGACAGACGACACTCTCTCAGCCATGCAAGATGCTCTCAACCAATTTCACGCTGTCAAAGACATCTTCATTGATCTCGAATGCCGCAGCCACTTCAACTTTCCCAAACTCCACTCATTGGTGCATTATATCGAAACAATCAAGAGCTTAGGAAGTCTTGACGGTCTCAATTCTGAACAGTCAGAGCGCCTACATATTGACTATGCCAAGAAAGCGTACGCCGTCACCAATCGCAAGGACTACATCATCCAGATGACGCGGTGGCTCCAACGTCAAGAGGCCGTCTTTAATTTCAAGTCATTCCTAGCATGGCGTATTGGTAACGCAACCCAACATATCACTGACTCTGACAGTGAAGATAATGAACCCTCTGCTCTATCCGTCTCGCCGACCAACGGTCTCACTTTCACGTTTGCTCCAGGTTTACGGTATTGGATTTCCATTCGGCCTGCCTTTCCCAAGAAATCAGTGGCATATCTCGAGCAACACCACGGTGCGGTCAAGTTCGTTGATGCGCTCCAGGCCTTCCTTGTCACCTTACCCTTCAAACACCAATCCTTCCAACCCAACGAGAACGATCATTTCGATTGCTTCAACAATGTAGTCATTCAGCTATCGCCTCAGCAACATATGTCTAGCAAGAACTATGCAAGAATCCGCTCATATCCTCGACGGTCAAATGGTCCTTGCAAACCACCAGTCCCTGCAAGGTTCGACACTGCCTTAGTCCTAGATGACGAAGAATCAAGGCAACACGGGGGCTTTCATGGTATGCACACTGCACAGAATCCAGAATAGATGGCTGATCCTTGGTTTTCTAGGGCTCCGTGTTGCTGAAGTGCGCGTCATATTCAAGCTCCCTTCCCACCTCGGGAATTGTTCAAAACCATTGGCCTACATGCAACTGGTTCAAACCGTTGAATCACATGGACAACGACATCAACATGTTTCGCATCAGTCGCTTGACACGAAACCGCCTACCCAATGCCGCCGTGATCCCTGTTGATCAACTCATTCAACCTTGCCATTTAGTCCCCAAGTTTCCGAGTGCCGTCAATCCGCTTTGGATCCGTGGCCAATCGATGACCTGCGCTGAAACATTCTATTTGAACAGGTACATAGATTATCATATTTTTGAACAGTACAGAACCCATCTGTAACTGTGCATGTCAAGGGTGGTGGATGGGCAGGTGGGTGGGTGGGCCGTAAGTGTTCTCGCTACCCTCTGTAGCTAATGCTGATATGAGAACTTGATGCAGAAGTACACCCGCATAATGGGACAGAAGATGACTATACGACTCGGAGTACGTCAGAAGGGTGGGCGGTAAGTCCCCGGGCCTCACCATGTCCTACGAGCTGTACCCACACAATAAGCAGATATACGACCGCATAATGGAGAAGATGACTGGTCGTAAACAACGCTGACCGCATCGTAAGTACTCGCTTGCAGGCGATGCCATCTTCCTCTATTAACGACTACCCACAGATTACAAGCTATTCTCCCCTGGAGTCTGTCCTCTCACTTGAATCAGTAGCTTGTTAGTCTCGTTTGCGTGATCTAATAACATGTCAAAATTTGTCTTTGAGATCAGCACCGAGCGTGGTCACATGAGTTCGGCTAATGTTACTGCTATGTGCTATGGTAGTGCTATGGTAGTGCTATGTAGTGAAAGAAGTGCTATGGGTGCTACTGTAGCGCTATGGTAGGCTACTGTATTCGGACTTGTGCTACAGCCACATTTCCCTTTTTGCAGATGTAGTACCATGACTGGTGGAGCAGCCTGAGAGGCGGTTTTCGGAGCATCACCATAGTGATACTGCAATGCAGACTGGGCGAGACGATGGTCAACAAGGGTCTTGTGCAGCACCCAAGGGTGTGGGTCGTGATCGGGGGTGATCGAGGGTGCCGCGACCGTGTTTTCGAGTGGTTGAGGTTGTGTGGCTGGGACACTGGATGGCATTCCACTCTGTGAAGCTTGAAGAAGGGTTCGGATATGCTTTGTTGCCAAGACACTGAGGTTGACCGATGTCTTCTCGTTCAGGTAGTCGAGCCATGCCTTGTAGTAGCTTCTGATATGTTTGGGGAGCTTCGAATCGGGAATGAGTGCGCAAATGAGAGTTGTAAAATGATAACAAAAAAAAACTGACCTTGTAGAAGATCATATGGCCGTCTGCGTGCAAGTTCATTTCCGATGCTAACTTCGTGAAGTTTGGTCCCTCCGGCGACGAGAAGTGAGGCGATGTGTCTGTGTACAGTTGAAAGAGGGCGCGCTCACTTCGGATTATGGTAACATAGAGAGGTCGTTTCATGCCTCCTCAGAGAATGGAAGGACTCCAAAGGACTCCCTCGTGCGTTGATAGTTGTTGCCGTTGATCCACTTCCCGTGCCCAAACGACGGATCTTGACCGAAATAGCTTGCAGTTATCTCCATCAACGACGCGACACGATTCTTGAGACTGATGTCAAAGTGACCCATATACGACTTGCCCGTACGATTTTCAGTCCTGACCTGTGATACAACTCGTCCTCAGACCGTTCCGATGCTGCAGAAGTTTTGTTCAAGTTTACTCACCTGCATATTGTGACACACTGCATAGTCAAGGAGCATGTTGACTGCACGGCGAGGTGAAACATTGAACGATGTGAACCGTCGAATAAGGTTCTGGTGCACACCACCCTCAAGATCGTTTGTCCCACAAGAACATCGATACATCCCAAGTCCATTCTTGTCTTTCCCGATCTCGAAGTAGAGTGGCACACCAGGAGGATCGGAATAATATCCATTTCGAATATGCTCCAGGATGTTCTTTGTCACCTCCCAGGCTTTCTGTGTGAACAATGGTTGTCCTGTTGTAGAATCCTTGAGTGGCCCGAATATCTTGATCACGGCCGCAACACGGGAAAACAAGATTTCTGGAGGAGGTACATATCGTCGCACACGAGCCAGGACCCATTTCGGCTTAGACATGAGCTTCATCTCGAAAGTTGTGTTTGACTTTTGAAGAAATGTTTCAACTGCTCGCTTGTCATTCGGGTCGGTGAGGAATATAGCTGCACTGAGAGCTCACGAGAACGGCCGACGAAGTCCGTGATGGAGGGAAATTGGAAATTGATGAAAGAGGTGCCAGACATCACCAAGGACTCGTGAGCGGAGCAAACTTATGGAGTTAGGCTCAAATCATGTGACAGAGAGAAGCAGACTGCAGATTGCCTCCTCAGCAACTGGATCTCTCTCAGAATGAGAGATGTGCTGCTCATTCAGCTCTGAGGTGCCACTGGTCTCCAAGTCTGGCTCGGAGTCGAGCATGGCATCCAGCTCCCACCAAGCAAATTGACCCTCTACAATGTCAATGGGATCATCATCAAAGCCACTGTTGGTCTCCACTGCCAGGCCAGTCACAGGGGATGTTTGAGCCAACTGTGACAGCTGAGATGAGTCTGGGGGTGGAATTCCCAGAGGCTGCTGTGAGATAACTTGAGTTGAGCTGGAGCATGAGGTGCGAAGATGGTTTGCTTGACAAAGGAGAATGAAGGGCACCGCACCAAAGGCAGACAAGGCCATTGGTTGATGTGATGGAGTCAATGTCGGAGAGATGAGGTAAGCAGGGACAAGAATATCTTGCACGACCATCAGGACTCTTGTGGGGGTTACATTTACCCCTTGAAAGGCAGCTGGGCAGTCAAGTACTATAACACCCCGAGCAACCTCTCTTCCATCAGGGGCAAACATTGTGACCTTGGTTCCCCCAGGAGTCAAGCGAGTGACTGTCTGTGGAGCATCCATTCTTTGAAGGGCTGTGTAGATGCTCCAGACAGCAAAGGCCTCCAGAACTGCATGATTCACAAAATCAGAGTTGAGGTTAGGTTGACCCCAGGCTGGACTGATGCAGATCTGTGGGTCCACGTTGAGCTGATGTCGAAGAATGAGAGAGCATAGAACAGAGAGAGATGTGCTTCCCCGTGGAGCTGCATTTTGACTTATGGCCAAAAATCCAAGATCTTGTTGCCCCGCAAATGGAGTAGTGTGAATAGGTGCAGTGCAGTCGGTGAAAAGTCGCTTAAGGTTGGCTGCAATATTCAGTCCAACCTTGACATAGACTGGAGACTGCAAGAAAGCTACAAGAGCATGGGGAAGGGAAATGTGTCCATCATGAAGGAAAGGGGTTGTCTGGTAAAAAGGGCAGCGACATCAGATATTGAATGCAGCCAAAGAAAGCACAAGAACCAACCTGAATAAGGTAGACAGTCTTCTGATAGGTAAAGGCAAGGAGAGCAACAGGCCCAGAGGCTCCACTAGAAGTGTCAATGGGCCAGTACATTGTGAAGCCAACAGTGACAGGCAGAGAGTCAGAGTGATGACTCATGATGATGTTGAACTGAAGGTTGACTTGATAAGTATTCGTGAGATGAACAATCTTCCAGTCGGATGGGAAGATGAGTGGATCCAGCGGAGCAAGTTGCTCCACAGGAGTCACGCCTACAGAAAGGGAGGGGAAAATGGAGAGCAGCTTGTCTTTGTCAGCACGAACATTGTCAGTGAATACGACTTTGGGCTCTGCATGACCATATTCTCGAAGGGAGGGAAGGATAGCCTGCAAGGCAGGGGCCCATCCATCATGTCCTTTGGAGGGAGTAAAAGTCATCCCACGTATCTCCGAGTATTCATTGAGAAAGGAGTGGAGAGCCGAAAAGAAGGGAACTCCACCATGCTTCTTCATACGTTTGATGACCTGAAATTGGGTTAAAAACGGAGCCTACTCTGAGTCACAAAAGAAAACCATACCTTGAAGCTGTGGTCATGCTTTAGCACATTGGCTGGGCGAGACGAGATGACCTGCTGTAACTCTGTTGCTTCGCCTTCAACCATCATATCATAAAATCGCCCAAAGTACCGCTCCGAGGGCACATATCCAGCATAACCATCCCGATCACTGAACTCGCCAAAGGGCCGTTTGCTTGTCCAGCAGTCTTGAAGAGACCCGATATTGTGATCTGCAATCATCTCCAGAAATTGACATTGTAGCTGGTCGAAGCGACGATAGTGCATGGCACGGACGAGGGTGGTAAAAACACGAGGGCTGATACCTCCCCGGAAGGCCTCACGTAACAGAGAAGCCAGTCGATCCATCACGCCACAACGATGGGTGAGCCAAAAGGAAAACTGATCTGAGATGGCCTTGGGGAGCATGTCGAGGATAGCAGGACTCCAACTTTGATAGTTTTTGCCGCAGCTTCGATGGCCACAGTGGTAGCGATATCCAACGACAAAGATGTTCTCATCGAGGTCTACCACACGACGGGGCTGTCGATGAAGCCATGCTTCTGCAGATACACTGTTGCCGACTGTGTACCACTTCTGCGTGCAGCCTTGCATGCAGGACACGGAATGCGAGCTACCAACAAATGGGGGAGCCATACAAAGTAGCGTGGCTGATGGAATATTCCCGCCGCAGATCCGTCGTATGACGATCGTGCAGCAAGGTATCAATTTTCTGGGCCATCGAAGAAGGTAAAACGGTCATAGCAACTAGGCATATGGGATGAGTTTCGCTTCATTTCGCTGACAAGGCGATCTCGTAGTTGATAGTAGTGATTCTTGAGCCTAGTGTTTCAAAGTCCGGTTGCAGGACCGCAAAAAGACCGGCAACCGAACCGAACCGACATCGGTTGCCAGTTGCCAGATTTTCTGGTATGTATCGGTCCGGTTGCCATGAAAATCTGAAAAATAAAAGACCGGTCCAAGACCGGTTGCAACCGGTTGCATCACAGACCGGTTGTAGGAAGTCATCTGACCCATTTTCACGCTGATGCGCTCCTGGCGCATCTGCGCATACCATGTATGTCTACATTTTCTGATGTTTTTCCTCGTTTTAAAATGTTTTAATAATTATTTTTTGTCATTTCCCCACGCAGATGCGCCCTGGGCGCATCTGCGCGTTTTTGACAATATTAAAAATATTATTTTTCCAGCTGAAAATCTCATATATTTACAACTAAGACCAAAATATGTATGGTAGATCGGTCTTTTAAGACAACCGGTTGCAACCGGTTCGGTTGCCCAGGTCTGGCCATGGCAACCGGTCTTTATCGGTTTTGGTCCGGTTGCTTGACATTTGACAAATAAAAGGACCGGTCCAGGTCCAGTTGCCTCAAAACTTGATCTAAAAACCGGACCGGACCGGACTTTTAAACACTACTTGAGCCATGTTGGCAACGAGGAGCGAGGGGGGCCGCGATCAGATCCTGAAGGACCGGAGGGGGTGTTCGCCTCCACAGTGGAGGAATCGTCATCACTCCATGGCAAAAACTCTTCATCTAGCTCAGCTGTCTCCTCGTTGTCCTCAGCGTCTTCCTCGAGACCGTCCAGGGCGCATGCTGCTGTGAGGTCCGAGCCATATGGATTATCGACCCCGGGGGTGAACTGTCTTGGCGTCGTCGGGCGATCATGACTCGGAGCACGTTCCTGATCAAAACGTGAGCATCTCGGGGACTGGCAGGCAAGGAGATGTGTCAGAAGACTCACCAACTCAGAGGGTTGGGGATAGGGTGTTTGCGCTGGACATGCTGCCACTGGAACAGCTGATCCCATGTCTTCCACCCCATTTTCCACTGTGTTGGTGCTCGTTGGGATACCGTTTGAATGTGCACCGTGACGATGCTGGTCATGTCCAGGGCCACCACCATGCACATTGCGGCTTGAATCGTTGCCGTGCACACTGCATCCAGGATTGTTGTTGTGTTCATTATGGCTGGGATCGTTGACACTCTCATCGCATCTGGGGTCATTGGCACGCCCGTCATGCCTCGGATTGTTGGCGTCGCGTCTGGGGTCATTGGCATGCTCATCGCGTCTGGGATCGTTGGTGCGCTCGTCGGCATAGTCAGTGCGTCCGCGAGGGTCACGATTCTCGCTAGTGTTTAAAAGTCCAGTTAAGTTAAGTTTTTGTACCTCTTTTGACAAAACTGTAACTGTAACTGGTTATCAATTTCGGCAAAATCAGTTTAACTGAACTGAAACTCTACATAACTGTCATATCAGTTATGGTCCAGTTTGTGACTGGTTTGTGACCGGTTTTTTGTAATAACTGGACAAACATTAGAAAGCCCTGATTCATAGCTTTAAAATGACCCCTGGATCATGTGATTTGGTTCAGTCCTTGAGAAGATATGCTCATTTTATTATATTACCATGATTATCATATGTTTTGGTGGATATAGCATTGGAATGGAGGACAAGTTAAGGAAAATACAAGCAAATATGTAATCTCAGCAGTGCAAATTAACATGTGTATTTGAGTTGAGTGTGTCTCAATCAGTAATTTCATCAGTTTACTTCAATATTCAGAGAAAAAGTCAAATAAGGTCAGAGAAATTTGTAAAAAATGAGGAAAAATAGTGGTAGATGACCATATATAGGTTATTATTTATAACCAGTTATAACCAGTTTGTGTACAGTTTTGTAAAATTTTGGAAGTGACAAAACTGTAACTGAAACTGGACGTAACCAGTTACAATTTTTCACCCAGTTTCAGTTATATTTCGCTCCAGTTAAGTTAAGTTTCGGTTTTTTTCCAGTTATGTAACTGGACTTTTAAACACTAATTCTCGCTGCATCTGGAATCCTGATCATGGCCTTGTCCAGATCGGGGTGGGGTTGTGGGGCACGACACAGACAGGTGTTCTGCAGTTCTACAGTGTGAGCAGCAACAGAATGGAAAAAGGATGGGAACTCACCAGTAGGACCATCACCTACACTAACACCTTCGTCAATCTTGTCTGATTTGTGCACACGAATGATCTGCAACTTGCCAGAGACGAGCTGCAGCTTCCCCTGGTTGGAATTGAGCGATCGGGATGGCAGCTGGGCGGTCGAGCGTGCCATTGACAGCACTGAGGCTGGCTGGGAGTCTGCTGGGTGCACTGTCTCCACCACATCACCTACTAAGTTATGTACATTCACGATCGGCTCGTGCACAGAGAGCGCTCGCACTTACCTCGTGGAAGTTGTCGTTGTCTGGGCTGAGGTGAACGCCCGTTCTTCCTCGGCCGGCCAACACCTTTTGTGCCTGGTTTGTTCTTCAACCCTTTCGGACGCCCACGCCCACGCTTCTGTGCTTCTTCTGTCATTTTTGACACTGGGGGGAACGTACTTGGCAGGTAGGTTGCACGCAGTTGGAATCGACGCCTGCCTACTGATACTGAGAAAACAATTGCGGTCCGGGTGGACCACTAGGTGAGATTCGAACTCCTCTAGGTCCTAACTAGCGTACAACTATAGTTTTACTGCTGCCTTGATACAACTCGAATTCAAATCACGTGATGTCCTTCAGTCAGGTTGATACCTTCTGCTTATGGCCAACAAAAAGGTACCTAAGAAATATCACTGCGACTGCCGGGCCCATTGAGGAGGTGTGTTGAGGGAGGTCACAAGAGCAGCATTTCGCCGGCATGAGGAAGATCACATTGCAGACAGTGCGAGTGTACCTCCGTCTCTTCAGGACCACCGTTGAGAAGCCAGAATCAATCCCCGACCTCGCAAGCGAACAAGGGACAGTGAGACAGTACCAAGATCTGAATCACCCGAGCATGATACCCCCCATTCTCATCAACCAATGGATCGCTTCGCTCCAAGTCCAGGGACAGGCCAAGATAATCACGGGCCTGGGGGAGTTCCTGTAGGGAATCTAGGCAATGTCACGGGTACGGGTAACCCATGTGGGTATTGATACCCTTACCCGCTCAGGTATGGGTACGGGTCATGCTTTTGTGACCTGTGACAAACCCGTACCTCCACCCACTGCCCCAAACGATGTCAACAACAATTGAAACACGTCGAATGACACTGAGAATGCGCCCAGCCGCGAAGAAATGTGACAGAACAAGTTCCCAACACCATCCAACGAACACCCAAGACGACGACAAGGAACACTGCAAAAAGTCTGAAGTTACTGGAATGACTGGATCAGTTAAACCAGTATGCCAGTTGCTCAGTTGCCCAGTCATCCAGTCATCCAGTCATTTCAGTAGTCTCAGTTATCCAGTAATTTCAGTAATCCAGTGGTCCAGTAGTCCAGTCAATCCAGTCATTCAGTTACTTCAGTAATCCAGCCAGTCCAGTCATCCAGTCATCCCAGTCATCAAGTTACTCTAGTGGTCCAGTTACTCAGTAGTCCAGTAATCCAGTCACATCAGTCACACCAGTCACCAGTCACCCCAGTAATCCAGTCACTCCAGTAATCCAGTCACTCCAGTAACCCAGCCACTCAGGGGTCCAGCAATCCAGTACCCAATTACTATTTCACTATATTTTACAATTATTTCATACTTTATGCAGTTCAGGAGTTCAGGAAAAATGCGAGATATATTTGTCTAACTAGTACATGTATTGTGCTATAGTGGGAAGTGGTGGTGATCAAGCAGCCAGAGCGGCTGTGTTCGAGGTGAGCAGCTGTGCTGGGCAACAAAAAAAAAAACCTTTGAAGCCGACAGGGCTATTCATCAGGAAAAATCATTTCCCTATATAGATAGTGTTTCGAAGTCCAGTTGGCAACTGGTACGAAGACTGGCAACTGGACTGGACGCCCTCAAACAAAAGTTCGCCGGAGAGCTCAAACAACTAAACTCGCACGTCTTCGGGACTTCGCCTCGCGCCCGCAATGCCCGCCACATCGACCCATCCATGCCATCTAAGAAGTTCTTAAAGCTGATCAGCGACCTTCCAAAATGACACGCCTCCATCATATTCCAACTGCGAACCGGCCACGCCCCGCTAAACAAACATCTACATCGCATCACGAAGGCAGAATCCCCTAAATGCCCCAGTTGCCGCAGAAAAGACGAGACCGTCCTCCACTTCTTCCTCGAATGCACCGCATACACAGCCCCCAGAAACGCCCTTCGCTGAGAGCTATCCCGCAAAGCCAGTATCATTAGCAACCTCTTAAACGACAGCAGCTGCCTAGCCGCCACACTACGATACATCCAAGCTACAAAGTGCTTTACTACCACACACGGAAACCTCACCCCCCCTCGCTCGATCGAACCCGAAGACCACTGAAGAAGATCACACTGCCTCGCCCCAGAACCCCCCTGCTCACCCGCGGTACTTACTATTCTCTTTTCTTTTAAGCTACACATTATTCCGTCTTCCGAGACACCGCCCGCAGGGCGCATGACATAGAACACAACATATATCACATACGAACACCTAGCCTAGTACACCACTGCATGTAATGTCTACCAAGGGGCTAAGCCTCAAAGGACAATAAACACGGTTTCAAAAAAAAAAAAAAGAAACTGGACTGGACCGCAACTGATCGCAACTGGACTGCAGTTGCCGGTTGCCGGCATTTGAGATCAAAAGACTGCAGTTGCAACCGGTCTTTTTTTCGGTTGCAACCGATGCACAGCCACCCCCATGTATTACCCTATTTTTCCGGATTTTTCCTGATTTTTCTGGACCTTTATGGATGTTATTTGAGTTTTTTGATGAATATTGACGTTAGCCAATGACAATGTTGATTAACATGTCATAGAATTCATTCAATCATGTAAATACACTCTCTGAGTTACATGTTTATCTATATTTCATTAGTCTGTGTTGAGAATTGAGTCTAGGATTGGTCTTGACTTCACACGTAACTTGATAATATCTGATGTATCACTACAAAAAACATGCTGTTTTAAAATGCTCATATCTTTATAGTGTGTGAACCGTTTCGCTTGACCCAGAGACCGATTTATAGCCAGGAACCGGTACTATTTTTAATTTCTCCCACGCTAAGCGTAAAACCGGTTGCAACCGCCAAAAGACCGGTTTTTATTGGTTTTGGTCCAGTCTTTTTGAATTAATTAATTAAAAAAACCGGTCTCGGTCTGGTGGCCTTCCTAATAAGGAAAAAGACCGGACCGGACCGGACTTTAAAACACTATATATAGAAGGGGTCTTATCTATATAGAGCTATGGTTGCTATAGGACCTTCTATATTACTATATATTATTCTGAAAGCGACATAGAGCACTTATAAAGTACTATGGGAACTCTCATATCACTATATATCTTTTTGAAAGTGACATAGAGTACTATAAAGTGCTATGATATCTACCATAAGGTCTGGTATGCGTATTTACTTGCCCAGTTATTTAGCAAAAATCTATGGCAGGGAGGTTCAACCCAAGTCTGAAACGGTATCTTTACCAAATAACGGAATAAGTTGACATGTTTGGCGTATCCTGGATAAAAAAACTATCTCTGACGGTAGAAAAATGTTGACTCGTCTCTGAGCAGTAGTAATCAAATACATGTTATGATCTGGTTCTGCCTGACCTTTCAGTTTTGAATACCACTCTACGTATGCCAAAGGTTCCTTTGGCCATTGAGAGGGTGAGGAAAGGGAACCGTACAACTTGCTCGGTAGCTTGAAAATTACCCTTAGTCTACCCCCTGATAAGTTGACGTTACTACTGATTAATCTCTGGAATTCATATCTGAATACCACTTACCTTCCACCCCGGTAGACTCACAGTCTGGACTGGTCATTACCACCACCGTATCAAAGTGTGCAGGTTGTTTTCCCGCTGCTGGCTTGGATTTGACGGTATCGTATTCTCTTTCGGTCAGATCCACGTCCATGCCCAGCTCTTCAAGAGGGAACTTGAAACTGTGATATACGTCTAAGGCATTGAAGGGAAGCTGAATGTCGTCCAGAGCGCCACGACTATGACAGGGGAGAGTTTTTGATTGAGATAGGTTTTAAGATCCTGGACAAAGCCAGGACATTGGTATTTCTGCACGATGTCGGTGAGCATCTGCGCACGCTGAGAGGGTTTTTGGCCAATTGAATGGTAGGGAGTTGTGAGGGACTCAAGGCCTCTTCCTCTGCCTCTTCTCCTACCTCAGAGTCCTCCAAACCTGTTGTGCGTAAATAGGAACAAAAACCTGCCACCTTCTCCACTCTCTCTAGCCAGGCTGTCATTTGTGGAGTGGCATTGCGCTTGTTGGAGGCACGCCAAGCTTCCTTGGCCAGATCGATATGCAAGCGCTCAAACGCCTCGGTATTGTAGTTGTCTGTGATGCCAAACTGCTTGATCGACTCGCTGTAATGTATCAGCGAGTGGAATTTGGGAATATTGATGTGGTCACGAATACCGAGCGTCACTAGCACCGACTTGTGCTTGTGATAGAGGTTGAGGAAATCTTGAAGGTAAGAGAGGGTGGTATCGTCATAAGTGGGATATTGCGCCAGGTATATGAAATCCAGAAGGGCACGATAAGTGAGAATGACCTGCCTGGGCACTTTCCCCACCAAGCAGGCCAAAAGAACTCTTGCCATATCCTTTCTCTCCTTGCCAGAGATTTGAGACATGTGTGAAATGCCGTTTTTGAAGTGATGTATGCCAAAAGCGGGAGGAAGGCAGGATAAGCGGGAGTCCAGCTCATCAGGATGCATCAGATCTCAGCACCAATGGACCAAGTGCTTGAAGATGCCTTGATAGAGCTGATGAAGAATGTTGGAAGTGATGCTAAGATGAATGTCGCAATAAGGGAAGGCCTCCCAGAACGGGTGCATCATGCAACCCGAAACGTCCTGGGCCTGGCATTTGGAGTGAAACTGATTGAGAGTGGCTGACATTGCTTTTGCCTGGTTGATTACTTGTAATGTCCAAGTTTGAGTGCAAGAAGGTCGGGCACTTTGGAACCCAACTCCTGGGCTGGACTGCGGCATTTGGGACAAGTCCCATACTTGGTGCAGGTCACCAAGCATTGCTCTGGGTAGTCAGCGACATAGCATGCCAAGATAGGATGGATCCATCACACGTAACCATCCGCACAGCCCATCTCCACACCCTGGCGCCCTGCTTCCTTTAGGGGCTCCAGAATTTCTCGGATGGATTCGTGAAAAAGGTGTTGTATGCGGGACGACTTTTCCTTCTTGGTGAGATTGGAATCAGTTATTTTGTCGATAGAGAGATACCCTAGCAGCAGACTGGCCTGCTGGGAGGGCTTTCGGCGAATGGCATGTGGAATGTTGCCAAGGGTGAGGTAGATGGGATATGCCGACTTCCCTCTACTAAACTGGGTAAGCTGAGTCTTGTTGGTGGCGATAATAACTGGGGCCACCGTTGCCCCTGTAGGGAGGAGAGACTGTACCGCGTACGACCACTTGCCGGTCCATATCTCGTTGTATATCCGGTGAGATCTTCATTCGTCAGAGTAGACCTTATGAGGGGCATACACGAGATGTTTTGCCCAGGCAGGGTTGGAGAGAAGGGAACATATAAGGTCCAGGGGACAACAGTATTAGATGTGATGTTTGTGGTCGGGAAGATCGGGGAAGGACAAGTACTTGGACTTTCATTCTCCGCGAGTAGGAACTTTGTCCACAAGGTGATGCATGGCCCGAGCGTCATGGTAAGAGAGGCCTAAACTTTGAACAACCTGTGTAAAGTGGATTGTTAATGGGGTCTAGCAAAAGCGCAGGAATATGTACCCCAGCATCAGCAAGACTGTAAAAAGTCTGAAATGACTGGGGCTTACTTGTCTGACTGGAGCCAGTCAGATAAGTGAGCCAGTAGCCAAGTGCCCCAGGCATCCAGTAATCTCAGTCATCCAGTAACCAAGTGTTCCAGTCATCCAATAGTCTCAGTCATCCAGTAGTCCAGTGAGTCAGTGCTCCAGTAACCTCAGTAGTCTCAGTCATCCAGTCATCCAGTCACCAAGTCATTTCAGTAGTCCCAGTCATCCAGTCATCCAGTCACCAAGTCATTTCAGTAGTCCCAGTGGCCCAGTAGTCCAGTGCTCCAGTGCTCCAGTCACCCAGTCAATTCAGTGTGGCAGTGCTCCAGTGCTCCAGTCATCCAGTAATATCAGTAATCCAGTAGCTCAGTAGCCCAGTACTTCAGTACTCCAGTAGCCCAGTAGTGCAGTAAATAAGCAATCCATTGGTCCAGTAATTCAGTTGGCAAGTGAGTTCAGTCACCCAGTAGCCAAGTCATCCAGTCATCTAGTAGCTCAGTCACCCAATAGCCAAGTATCCCAGTCATCCAGTTGTCCTAGTAGCTCAGTCATCCAGTCACTCAGTAGCTCAGTTACCCAGTTACCCAGTTCTCCAGTTCTCCAGTTATCCAGTCACTCAGTCACTCAGTTACCCAGTTACCCAGTACAATGAGCCAGCTCATTCTGTACTAGTATCTGTCACTCAAGGATCTAACTGGAAGCAGAGAGGGGTGACAAGCAATGATGACATTCAAGAAGTATCTACTACATCAAGACTTCTAGCTAAGGTTGGAGGGAGGACTGAAGTGCAGCATGGGTGAGCTGGATGGATGAATGAGATTAGTGACAAGGCCATGGAGAGCAAAGACTTACCTGGTTCAGAAAGGGAGGAGGATGGAAGGAGAGGACAATGGGTGAGCTGGATGGATGGATGAGGTCAGTGACGAGGCCATGGAGAGCAAAGACTTACCTGGTTCAGAAAGGGAGGAGGATGGAAGGAGAGGACAATGGGTGAGCTGAATGGATGGATGAGGTCAGTGACGAGGCCAGAGAGAGCAAAGAAACGTACCATAATGAACCGGTGTGCGCAGGTGTCCTCTGGTGTGTGGAAACGAGTGGTTGCACTCGTTGTTGAGAGATGATGGGGCCGTGGGACCGATGATGAGCGTTGACGAGCGGAATTGAGTTGTTGAAGTGATGGATGTGCGAGAAAGGGGCTGTGGGACCATTGGTGAGTGGAAACGGGCAGTTGCGCTCGTTGTGCTGGGGGGGTGATGCTGCGGGGCCGTTGACGAGCGGTTCCGCTCATGGATGTGTGGGGATGATGGTGCTGCATGGATGGGGCCACGAGATTATTGGGAGGTGAGCAGATGGGGTTGCCAGTAGATGATGGGCACTCACCTTTCAGTGCCGGTGTGGGCTGTTGAGCTGTTGAGCCCACACCGGCTGTGTTATGGATGAGCGGAATGTACCAGTGAAAGAGAACTTGAAGCGACGAGAGTTGCGAACATGGCGCAAGTTTGAATGTCATGTGACTTTCAACTTGCACTTGTTTCAACTCTCCGCACACCAACGCTCCCGTGGTCATTTCCTCGCACACCAACGAGCTCAACCGCTTGTTTCCGCACACCAGAGGACACCTGCGCACACCGGTTCATTATGGTACGTTTCTTTGCTCTCTCTGGCCTCGTCACTGACCTCATTCATCCATCCAGCTCATCCACTGTCCTCTCCTTCCATCCTCCTCCCTTTCTGAACCAGGTAAGTCTTTGCTCTCCATGGCCTTGTCACTAATCTCATTCATCCATCCAGCTCACCCATGCTGCACTTCAGTCCTCCCTCCAACCTTAGCTAGAAGTCTTGATGTAGTAGATACTTCTTGAATGTCATCATTGCTTGTCACCCCTCTCTTCAGTTAGATCCTTGAGTGACAGATACTAGTACAGAATGAGCTGGCTCATTGTACTGGATAACTGGGTAACTGAGTGACTGAGTGACTGGATAACTGGATAACTGGAGAACTGGGTAACTGGGTAAATGAGCTACTGAGTGACTGGATGACTGAGCTACTAGGACAACTGGATGACTGGGATACTTGGCTATTGGGTGACTGAGCTACTAGATGACTGGATGACTTGGCTACTGGGTGACTGGACTCACTTGCCAACTGAATTACTGGACCAATGGATTGCTTATTTACTGCACTACTGGGCTACTGGAGTACTGAAGTACTGGGCTACTGAGCTACTGGATTACTGATATTACTGGATGACTGGAGCACTGGAGCACTGCCACACTGAATTGACTGGGTGACTGGAGCACTGGAGCACTGGACTACTGGGCCACTGGGACTACTGAAATGACTTGGTGACTGGATGACTGGATGACTGGGACTACTGAAATGACTTGGTGACTGGATGACTGGATGACTGAGACTACTGAGGTTACTGGATGACTGAGATTACTGGATGCCTGGGGCACTTGGCTACTGGCTCACTTGTCTGACTGGCTCTAGTCAGACAAGTAAGCCCCAGTCATTTCAGACTTTTCACAGTCTTGCTGATGAGGAATCTCCAGTAGTCTATTCAGCGAGTTTTGTCCTATTCCCTCCTCCAGGCGAAGGGGGCGTATCTTCGATCTGGAGGTGCCGATTGATCAGGTCCAGCCATATCCACATCTTCATTGCTGTCCCCGGCAAATTCCCTCCGCCAGCGATCATATAGTTGCTCAGAAGCTCGAAGTGTGGCACCAGCTCCAAGATAAGGCTCAGAGAAAGTCTGGGCAGCGGGGCCCAGTTGCATTCGGGACGGTCCAGGAATAGGATCTTCAGAATCAGGGGGAAGAGAAGCCTCTGACTGTCAGGGAAAAGATGAGGGAAAGGAGGGGGGCTGACTCGGAATGAGATCAAAGAGCTCATGATAAAAGTCTTCAACCACATTGTCAGGGGGTTCTTCGTCCCCTGGCTGAGAAGAAGTTTCATCAGCTACCACCACGGGAGAAGCGTCCTCAGTCCCAGCTTCTTCAACTTCCACTCCTAGTTCTTGAAGTTTCCCTTTCTTGTACCATTTGCAGCATTTGGCCTGGCTCAAGTGTTTCAGAACCCCTTGAGAAGACTTGAAGGTGTTTTTACTACACGCTGGACACATGCGGTCATCGTTCAGGTTAGAATATGCTTGCAAAGCGTGGCGCAGCGAAGCCATCAAGGGGAACGGGTTGCAATGGGAGAGTAGTACGACAAACAGCAGAGAGTCACAAGAAGTGAGAGTATAGAACGACGGTGGATAAAAGAGAAAGTGCGGTCCTTCAGATCTTTCTGTGCCTGGCAACCGAAAGGACAAAGGATAGGGTGTGGCATCCCGGGAGCACCGTTACTTGTGCTGATGGCCAGACCTACTACCAGATGCAGCCCTCTTCCCTTTCTTACCATGGGCTTTGAGAGTGACAGACATGAATGCAGGGAGGCATCCTGGGCTGCTAAAGAGTTGGTCGAGGTAATCACCAAGGTATGACCTTTTGGTTAGCCAATCCTAGTTAGCTCTGAAGTAGGACAGACCTGATGACTACCCAGCTGCGTGGTGCATAAGTTGCCAGAGAATCGGAAGGAAAAACTGACCGTACTCACAAAGGTCCCACCCGGTAACCTGCTGTGTCCGAACAGCTCAACCAAACTCCGCTAGCAACACTCTTGTCTTGATCAGCCTACGACACGCCGGCCGCATGCGAGGAGTCAACTCCATTTGCTGGGCTCCTCCTTGGGGTGAGTATCAGCCTTTTCATCATACTGCATGGGAAGGGAATGGAGGCAGTTCCGAGTCTGGACAGCGGGTGAGTTACTACTACTAGTAGTACTAGCCTGTAGGTGAATGCTTTGCTATAAGCGCCGTGGGAAAGCGCTTATCAAAGAGCACACACAACCCGGGTTCTCGGGTAATCTGACTTACCCATGCCTGTCTATCAGTTTTCGGAAGCTGAGCTAACCGCTCTGCAACACGTTCTCGACGATGACGACACACCTTTGATGCTGAACAGCCTCAGGAGTTTCGTCCGAAACTGCCAGTCGTCTGCTCCCAATCCATCTGCTCCCAATCGCACCCCCAAACGACTCAATTGACCTGCTCCTTATCCAGCTCCAGGATCCCATAAAACACCGCCGAAGAAAGCTTGCCGGCGTGGGGAAATCAAGATCACCACCCCCAAGAAAGTGAGCTGGTGTCAGCGGAGCAAAGGGCATGTTCAAGGAGTCGGTCCTGTATGGTCCTTGGTCGCCAATCTTTCGGCGGCTAACATAGACTCCGAACTGTATGAACCGCTGACTTGGGCCTGCGATCTCAAAGCTTCCTTCCGACTTCCTCACGCCGGTCAGCAGCCTGACAGCCTGGCAGCAGTGCTGGCTCAGTGCGCCTCACTTTTCAGCAAGTCTATATCCCACAATTTCTTGCTCATGGTCAGTCAGATACGGCTGGTGGCAATATGCCAAAGGTCAGTCACTGGCAGTTTGCAGGTGCTCCGAGTCGTTCTCTGACGGCGAGGACTTACAGTCTACGCTTGGAAAAAGGGTATGCCACGCTGACCGAACTGTACAACCACAAGTACCACCTCTCAAGGACCAGATGGTTCTGCCAGAGGCCCGGACGTTCTCGGAATGGCACTCCAACGGATGCAAGTACACCGCGTTGGCAGGAGGTGGATCAATCTATCTCTTGATCTTGATAGCAGGGCTGCATCTACGAGTCCAGTTCCGCCTGGCTGATGATGAGACAGTCACCGAAGTCGCAAACGCTTTCAGGCAACCCGATGCAGGTGAGTGGATAAGCTTCAACGCTAAACAGGCATTGGCTTATAGAGCTTTCTCCTTTAGAAACGGAGATCGGCAGGGCCATCATTGGACTAGTGCCGACCCTCCAGCAATTGCGAGACCTACTCCCCCTCAGCATGAGTTCCCTATTCGCTCTGGAGCATCTACAAACACACACTTTACCCAAGGAACTAGATTGTTCTGATCTCACTCTATCTGATCGTTTCTTTGACGCACTCATCCTGAAGTAAGCCGGGCAATAGCCATGGTACTACACCAGATACTGACTTTTAACACTTACAGCAATTTCGGTTTACTTGCCCGTGCGTCTGACACCTGGGAAGCAAACCCTGCAGCCGTTCCTTTACTCACACCCATCTCCCTCCTCATTGAACGCCAACTTAACTGCGACATTACTTACAACCGGCCCAACTCCGAGTCTGTAGCTGGCGCAAAGCCAGAGGAAGCTTCTAGCTGCCTTCCAGTCCTGCCGGAGGGTCATGAACACTTGGTAATCCATACTCAATTTGATCCTTCACATCCAGATAATCAAAATGATCCCACCCTGTTTCGCGACGACGCCGAACGTACCCGGAGCAAGCATTGGACCAACCATCAGAGGTCATTGGCGGCGAGCGCCATCAACATCACCAACTTAGCTGACTTGCGTGAGAAGGTACGCCGAACCTCTCCTGGTGAAACGACTCAACTCAACTAAGAGCTAAGACTCACACTAGACAATAGCGAGCCGATGTACTTGGCTGAGGTTCGATGAGGAAACTCCAGGAGAACAAGACTGGGGAGTCCAGTGCTTGTCGACCCGGGTTTATATACTATTGTCAATGTTTGTACATGTTGTGGCTAAACCTTATCGTAGGTGACTGGGTATGGCTCATACTGACTACTAGCCAATGGCGTAACTAGCTCTACTGCGGAATGAGTCATATGATGAGTAATGCTTACTGATGCTGACAAGTGAGCGGTGAGTCATCAGTTAGTAAGTGAAGGTCTAGATCTAGCTTATGTAAGTAAGTGATGCGGTAAGATAAGATAACAAAAGAGAAAGTGAAACGACTAAGTCCAAGAAACGAAGAGAAACCTAGTAAGCGTAATGGAATGTAGGGATGATTAGGATAAGGAAATGGAGCATTCGTAACACCTGGGATCTTCAGGCTCTGGTCAGCGGTTGAGCAATCTCAGTTGGCCTCGTGAACAGAGTTCACCAATCAGCAAATTCATATCTTCGCATTCCTGCTGGAATTCTACAACAGTAAGCCTCGTCCTCTAAGGTTTCCCGGTTCAGGTCAGCTCAACGGGTGCCGTGCATCAGTAAAACTCTGGAGTTACGCTGCAAAGATGGATCTCTGTTGGCCTTTATCTCTCACGCCATGCCTGAAAGGCTTCGCTCAACGCTTCCCGACAAACTCAAGCTCTGCTTTGAGCATAATGTCTTCTTGCCCAAGGATAGTGCAGTGGAGGGAGATATAGGATACGAGGCCGTCCACCTGGCCTATTACAACCGGCATGTGACCTGGGTGAGCCTTTTCTTTGAGTCAGTCGGTGTTGCTGAACACCCCTTGTTGCTAGATTTGACCTAATATACTGGTAATGGCCAGTGGACTCATTGACAAATATGCTGGCAACTGGTAAATGCCCGTTTAGGTAGCCAGCTATAGGCAGCCTGTACAGCCGCTTTTTAATTACATAAGCTGGCAGTGAAATTTTTTGGGTCACATGAGCAGGCACAGGAGAGCATAGGGGTAGGCTGCTTCAATGATGATTACATAAGCAGCCCAGAAGCGGTCAGGTACAATTAAATGTCACCACCACTGCTTTGTTGGCATGGGGCACGAGCGGTTGGCGGGCGGCGCTGAGTCAGCGTGCCCCATGGGGCACGGTGGCTGTGGTGGCTGTGGTGTGACGAGACGCCGCGTGATCATTTGCCACGAACGGCAACCGAGAGGGGTCGCGAGGGGTCGCGCCGGGTGGCTGCACGCCCCTGTGCGTGCACGAACTCGCCCGCGATCGCTCGCTCGTCGTCGCTCGTCGCTGATCGTCGCTGATCGTCGTCCGTCGAAGGCACGCCGAACCCGTCTGAGCCCGCCCGCGACCATTTCCGACCTTTCTCGACCATCTCCGGCCGTTTTTCGACCATTCTCGACCATTCTCGACCTTTCTCGACCATTCTCGGCCATTCTCGGCCATTCTCGACTGTCTCTGGCCCAGCCCGCCCCTCCGAACGCGATCTGTGCTCAATCGGGAGCCATGAACGACCACTCTGACCCACAGAGCCCACCTTCCGACCCTCCTGGCACCACCACGCCCGCTTTGCCCGCCCACATCAGCCTCTCTGCCCTCCGAGAGGGCAAGCGTGTCGAGCTGAAGCATTGGATCGGCCTGGCCAATGCTGCTGCTGGCAAGAAGGCCCTGACGGTGCAGGGACGCGTCGACGACCTCCGACAGAGGTTGGCCACCCACTATGGCCTTGATCTGAACGCTCCCGACGTCCCCAGCACGCGCGCCGTCGCTCCGCCGACGTTGGGTGAACACATCAAGGCCCGACAGATGGCGTGGGCGAGGGAGCTTGGGGACGAGTGGGAGCGTGCTGAGACCGAGGGAAAGAAGTTCCGGCTGACCGAGGAGGAGCCAGGTGAGTCTTTGAATGGTGCTGACCGAGCTCGACCGTGGGTGTCTGAATCGGTCGTGCAGTGCCTTCCCTGTGCAGCCCCAACCTGTTGGGTGAGGTGATGACCCTCCTGTCGAGGCTTGCCATCGACCACACCGCTCCTCCCCCAGGCTCGACGACCTCGCTGTCGGCATCTCAGTTCAGTCTGAATGCCAACCGCTCGCAGGCAGAGAACAACGAGGCTGTCATGGCCCTTCTTTTGGCAGCTCGGGCGGGTGCTCCAGATGCAATTGCACAGCTGTCTGGCCTGGTTCAGCCTGGAGGAGGAGGAGGACCGGGACTCGGCGCTCGAGGAGCTGCCGGCCCTTCCTCTGCCATGGGCCAGATGCCGGTGACTCGGACGCCTTTGAGCCAGGCTACGACAACGAGCGGTAGTTCTCAGTTCGGCTGTTTCCCCGTCCAACCTGACAGCCAGTTCTCTTCAAGTTATTCCTCTCGCTCCGGTAGGGTCAAAGTTTCTTTCCATTGCAACCCACCTGATGATTCGAGCCAACAGGTTTCTCTCTCACGTCCTCAAACACCACCACCGCTGGGACCAACAACAACAACAACAACAACAACACTGGCATTGCCAGCGTGCTTTACAGCTATGGAGCTGCGATCCAGGACCTCAATCGGGCGTGCAATCTGGCTGACGCTATCACCCAGGTTGAGAGTGGCATGGTGGGCAAGCTGCGTGAGCACTACAGCCCAAAGAGAGGTGGCCCTGGCGGCATTGATTCGATGTGGAAGAACATCAAGGGCAAGATCAACAAGCGGGAGCGGTTGTATGCCGTTCTCAAAGCAGACTTCCAGGATGACCACGATCGTTTCTTCAACTTCTTCGCCCTCCCTGCCCCATCACTGCAGCGTGGCAAGAAGAAGAGGTCAGGAGATTCTCATCCGGCTCAACACTGGATCGCTTACAGGCTTGTGGTGGAGGCCATTCCACACTGCCATGACGACATGAAGGCAGTCCGTGCTCGCTCTGAATACACTGATCCAGCAACCAAGCAGTTCTCAGAGACACTGTGGACGACGGCATGGGGAGTGATGAACGATTGGGAGATCTGGAGGCAGCTGAAAATGGAGTACTATGGAAAGAAGAAGGAGAGAGATCAGGCCCAGGAGGCAGAGGGGGGGAGGCAGGAGGAGGAAGAGGAAGGGGGGGAAGAAGATTGAGAATACTCAGGCCATGACTTGAACCAACAAGAAAGCTGGTGGCAAGGACTGGAGTGAATTTGAAACTACTAGCATAGCACTGGCAATAAAATCTCCGATCTACATTCTTCTACTCATGTACTCTAAAACTTGACACGCTTTCCACTGTTGCGGTCATACTCCACCATGTGCTCATGATTGTCGTTGGGAGAATAGAAGTAGCGAAACATGGTGAGGGCCTCCACCTGCGACCAGCCACCCCAGGCAGCGACCATGCTCACATCAAATCCACAGTTCCGAATGCGATGTTGACAACCACCACGTCGGAATGAGTGGGTCCCATACAGTGCCCAAGCCGAGTAGCCCAATGCTTGCATGTCAGCGGTCAATGCCCGGCTCATAAGTCCAGTCGTCTTGTGAAGAGAGGGGGGGGAAGGTGAATTGTCAGTGATGTGCACTGAGATAGCGCTCACCACCGGTTGATCTGGCTGAACAAGTCCAAGCTTGCTGACTCGAAGAAAGAATGGGCCATCGAATGGCACGGTCGTTCCGTAAATCTTGGCAATACGGACGAAGGCACGTATAGGACATAACTTCTCATCCTCGTCATTAGCCCAGAGCCGCCATGTGTGCAGCACACCGGTCTGGGCAGACTTGCGGGTTTTCAACTTCACCTCAAGGTACTGGCCTACAAATGATGCCATGAGAGCTCAGAACATGACCAGGTCTTCCTTTGAGGGAGGAAAGAAATAATGACAGCACGACAGACTCACGCTCGTTTGGTATGAAGTCAACACT
This sequence comes from Chalciporus piperatus, assembly GCA_038093975.1. NCBI lineage: Eukaryota > Fungi > Basidiomycota > Agaricomycetes > Boletales > Boletaceae > Chalciporus > Chalciporus piperatus. The sequence continues at coordinate 54 of JBBPTG010000249.1, read as the reverse complement.
GGCAAAATCGATGGTGACAGCCTCCTCAATGCGAAGAACCATTAGCCATGCAAA
>JBBPTG010000248.1:0-35491 GCA_038093975.1 Chalciporus piperatus | reverse complement strand
CTCTAGGTTGAATTATACAGCTGCGGTAACAGGGCTCCTCCGTGACCTCAATCACCATGTTCCCCTTTTCCGAACCCTCGCACAAATCACCTGGGCAGACTGGTGTTGCATATTAAACAACTGTCGCGACCCGTTACAATCACCTACCACCTCGTGCTCCTTTCTTCGTTCCTCGCGCACCCTGCCTTGGACCTGGATCGTGGCTCACGACGCATTAAGAATGGTAGACATGTCCATCTTATGCACTGATCAATCCTATCTTTCTACAGGACAAGTCGGTATTCACCATGTCGCCAAACTGTCACCCTCTCCTCCGCCTCCCAACGTCATCTCTAATCTCGCTCACGCCGGTTTTCACACCATGCATGATCTTGGTGCTTGGCAGCCCCACCCTTATCCCTCTCTATCTTCGTTCCATGTTGACCCAAAGGCACCAGCTCTCACTCGTTTTACGCCCGCTGCTAGCAATTGGGATCAGATCTACGCTTGGCTAAGACCATTGCGTTTATCGCATCTTCTACAGACTTCACCTCCAACCCTTACTGTTTCCCCTTCAGCGCGTCAAATTGCCGCCGAAAACGCCATACAAGCACTTACATCTTTCTCTTTCCTTCCTCCTCTTTCCCATGAGCATTCATCTGCACTAATTGCTACAGACGGCTCTATGTTCCCTGCTTCCCCTGATCTTTTCACCCACCGTCGCCTCACCTTCGCCACTTCCTCTTCCACATCTACGTTACTCGCCAGTCTCCCTTTCCCTGCTCGCTCCTATTCCATTTTACACGCAGAAGTTTATGCGTTGGTAGTGGCCTACCTTTCCTCGTTTTCAAGCTCTTCCAGTGTTTCGCCGGTCACCATCGCTACAGATCATCTGAACTCCGTCAACCTTATTTCCGCGCTTTCCGACCCAGACTCCTCAATACTGATGCTCCTCCGCTCCAACCCGGCTCGTTCCCTTTATCGTTGGTTACTCGACATTCTCCATCGTATTCCCCTCCATCTTCGTCCTACTCTCACCCATGTCCGTGCACACACTTCTGATACATCTTCCCTATCCGTCGCTAACACCTATGTGGATCACCTCGCATCGTCCGCACAACACTCCTCATTGCCTCCTATCCCCTTGCCTTTGCCTACCTTCACTATGGACCCTTACGTTCTATTTCATTCATCTCTAGGTTTCGTCGAATCTAATGTAGCGAGAACTTTTGAAACTCTCCTATCCGCCCATTGTGCGCATCGTCGCGACTTTCGGCCCTCACAAACCCTTGCTCGCGAACTGTACGACCTCCATGCACCGCCCCCATACAGCTACGTGCACGCTACTTCTGCTTACTCTACGGAAGTACAGCTATACGCCCGATCTTCTCAGCTAGACAGCCCCGACGTACGCTTCCGTCGACTGGGTGACACTTCCCCTTGGTGTCATTCTGGCTGTGCCGCGAAAGCAACGATTCATCATATATTCGTTGCGTGCCCATCTTTCGCTGGCATTCGGGACTCTCATCGCCACGACGTGCTCGCAGAGGTCACTACCCTTCTCTGTGATGTTCCTCCTCCGTCACGAGAACTTCTGCTCGACGCCACTCGTCGGCTTTTTGAGGATGCACCTGTATGGCCGCAATACCTATCACGATACTATTTGGGCCTCGTCCCCCCGGTAGATCGTGTCGCACCTTTGCCATGTCGCTTATCTGCGGCTATCGCTGGTGTATGGCATACTCATGCAATTCGTGCTGCGGGTCATTTGTGGGGAACCTATCGTCGACGACTTCGTGCAAATCAGCATTTCTCCTCTACTGACAGTGCTCTTCATGTATTTTTGCCAGAACACCTACAGTCCTTACTTTAGTTTCCTCTTTACATTTCTCATTGAGCTAACGAGGTGATCCTTCACCTGAGCTTATGTAATAGGCGTAGTTAGCCAAATAAACATTCATTCATTCATTCAAGTCCGAGCATTAGGACATTGGGGCTACATTTCATTAGGATTTCCTACACTAGACAACTACTGCACTTTTTGTACACTTGTGTACGCTTTTTTGTACACTTTCAATAGACTGATTACTACACTTTCCAGTACACTTGTCCTACGCTTTTTGTACACTTTATTGTACACATTTGGTACACTCAATCACAACACTCTTTCCCACACTTTTGACTACAGTTTTAGTACGCTTGTTTGTACACTTTAGCTACACTCAATCTAGCTACACTGTCCTACTCATTTGACTATAGTTTCACTACGCTTTTTGGTACACAGCCACACTCAATGCTAATACACTCTTGACTACACTTTCAGTACGCTTTTTTGTACACTTTAGCTACACTCAATCACAGTACATTTTCCCACATTGCTAACTACACTTTTAGTACGCTTTTTTGCACACTTTAGCTACACTCATTTATCCTCACTCTTGACTACACTTTTATGTACACTTTAGCTACACTCTATCACAATACACTTTCCCACACTTGTAACTACACTTTCACTACACTTTTTTGTACACTTTAGCTACACTCAATCAAATACACTTTCCCACACTTGTAACAACACTTTCACTACGCTTTTTTGTACCCTTTAGTACACTCAATCTAGTTACACTTTCCCACACTTGTAACTACACTTTCACTACGCTTTTTGTACACTCTAGCTACACTCAATCAAATACACTTTCCCACACTTGTAACTACACTTTCACTACGCTTTTTTGTACACTTTAGTACACTCAATCTAGTTACACTTTCCCACACTCTTGCCTACACTTTCACTACGCTTTTTTGTACACTTTAGCTACACTCAATCACAGTACACTTTCCCACACTTTTAACTACACTTTCACTCCACTCTTTTATACACTTGAGCTACACTCAATCCTAATACAATCTTGACTACACTTAGTACACTTTTCTGTACACTTTCTGTACACTCTACTACAAGGGTAAAATTATCTATATAATCATCATGAATTATCATAAAATATCAACTAATACATAGTCAGGAGTGGTCAAATTCCAGATAATTCATGAAATTTCAAGTTTTTTCGAAAATTTCAAGTATTAGCTGAGATTATCTACAATTCTATGCAATTATCCAGGGGAGGTTTTCCCTGATGGACATCCCAACCCTACTGAGACCCTCCGAGGCACTACCCAGCAGCCCAGCCCCCTGCACCTGTGATGTTCCAACTTGAACCCCGAGACCCCCGCTCCCGCTGCCAGAGACAGGCTGTTCACGCTGTGGCAGACTCGGAGTCTGCGACACAGGCCCGAGGTTGGCTAGAAAGTCCATCGCGTCCAATCGCACCACCTTGTCGCCGCCCTCTGAGTCGCTCGCTTGCACAGGCACTCCGGCATGTTCCCTAGCAAGATGACAATCATCAGTTGAGCCTCAGACGTGTATCCTTGACGGACGTGCAGCCAACTACGCACCTGCCCTTCTGCAGAATCTCTTTGAGCAGTTCCTTAGCTGTTACGCTTGTACCGGGTAGGTCAAAGCGTAGACACAAAAGCCTAGTCAAAGACAAAGGTTTCAAGGTAGCCTAACGATGGGATGTCCACGTTAAGGCCTAGCGTCCGTTCAAGAGTGGGACGGTGACTCTCAGAGGGTTCAAAGGGAGCGAGGAATGACCAAGCTAGATTGTGTAGGTCTAACTTAAGGTTACAGGAGGAGACTTGAGGGTTTATATAGATAAGTGAACAAGTTAAGGGCAGGCATAGAAGGAGTTAGAATGAGTCAGAATGAGCTATGATGAATAAGGATGAGTCATGCTCAGTAAGTGTATGAGTCAGTGATGACGAAGTGTAGAAGGTGAAAGAACATGACGGAATATTCGCTGATGAAGATGAAGGAAGAAATAAGTGGCCTAGGCAGGACTTGAACCAGCGACTAGGACTTTAGTACAAGGTAATGGGGAAGGAAAGAATGGGATGATCATAACATTACCCCGTATTAGAATCAAGTCATCGACGAAGATAAATGCTAGTCAAATGCTTAACCCGTAGTGACCTGGAGAACCGGTCATGTTTGCATATCCGACATCATCGGTTGGATCATCTCTGTCATAGAGAGTGGCGTTGTTGTCGTTGCATGAATAAGTCTCACCCGAGATGCGGGTATAGAGTGGAGGGGGGCGTCGAGCAGCTCGATTGGTATTGGTTGATCGGCGGGAACGGGAAGAGGGTGCAACAGGTGGCGTGGTTGTATGTCTCTGTCCACGCCTAAGTGGGCAACGACCTTGAATGTGACCGGGTGCCCATCGGAAGCACGTGGGACACTGGTATACAGGACAGTGGACACGTATATGGCCCAGTCGGTGACATACGAAGCAGGCATTGTGGTACTGGGGATGTGAGGTGGATAGAGGTATGGTGCCAGTCCGTTGTCGTTGCGAGGTAATGTGGTTACGTTCTGCACGAAAGAAACACTGCTTCCTCTTCATCATTCAAAGGGGAGCTAGACACGGAAGGTGTCGACGAGGGGAGAGATGAGGTAGAAACTCCGATGACAGGGGTTGGAGATTGAGCTGCAGAAGCAGATTCTCTGAGGTAGCGGTCTAGATCATCCAGAAACTCCGGCATCCGTAGCTCATAAAGAGCAATGCTGAGGTTGGTAATTAGATCACCATGGATACTGTGGAGGGAAGCAGCTTCTGAATGAGCTTGGTGAACCGTCGTCAGGGAAGGAGGAAGATTGGCAAGACGGAATGCTTGCAGGTAGGCGCGGTAGAGGGCAAAGAGGGGTGACCCCAGATCAAGGTGTGCGCCGATGGGTACAGAGAGACGCGAGTCAAGTAGGAATTGGGACATACGGTCCATGACCACATTGTCCATTAATTCGTTGTGAAGACGATGAGCGGTGAGTGGGAACTCAACAGATATGATTCCGACAGTGGGAGTAGCGGCAATATGAGTGGGGGCATCCAAGTCTTTCTGTAAGACTGGCCACCCAGCGGAGTTTAATGGGAGACCAGTGGTATTCCATCCAGCTTCAGCGACGGTTGGGCTAGCGGGTTCGGGAGAGGAGGGACGAGTGGGTTGAATAGGTAGAGAACGAATAGGTAAACCAGGGGGGTAAGTAGGGGAAGAAGAAGAATGAGATAGAGAAGAAATGGAAGACATAGTGGTAGACGAAGGGGTAGTAGGAGCGGACATAGTTTCAGCGGCGAGTTTTGCGTCTGACAGAAGATGGGGATCTTAAGGAAGAAGGGAAGGCGGATGGGTGAGCTTTTTTATAGTTTTCTAGGATGTCCTTGGCGTGTGTGAGGTCTGCTTCTTTAAGCCAGCGGTCTTCATCAGCCGTATATCCTTTCCAGCGGATTAGGTAAGAGTGGCTTCCGGAGAAACTCCGGTGTCGGAGAATCTGTTTGATTTCATATTCTTCTTCGCCTTCTATCAAGTCAGGTGGTGGAGCCGGGAAGTTCGGTCCGTGTACGGGGTTTTCGCGATAGGGCGATAACAGAGAAGCATGAAACACAGGGTGGATCTTCCACGTTTGTGGGAGGCGGAGTTTATAAGATAGCGGGAATAAGACCTGTGTGATGGTAAAGGGTCCTTCTCGTTTCGGAGCAAACTTTGGGGAGGTAAGGGACCGTTTGAGGTTTCTAGCTTCTAGCCAGACTTTGTCTCCTTTGGCGAATGGCTTGAACTTCTGTCGAGTTCGTGCGGACATTACTTGTCTGGCAAGCTCGTGCGAGGCGAGTGCTTCATCTCTGGCAGCAGTGAGGGAGTGAAGGCGAAGTTCGACAGCGGGTAGAGCGGAGGCGGCAATCATCGAAGGAAGGGGGCGAGGCTCATATCCCATCATAAGATAGAACAAGGATTTGCCGGTGACAGAGTGGGGTCGATGATTGTGAGCAAATTCGGCGTGGGAGATAGAATCAGCCCAGGATATGGGGTTGTCTCCGCAGTAGATTCAGAGATAGGTTTCTACTTCCTGATTGACGTGTTCGGTTTCCCCATCAGATTGGGGATGGTAGGCGGTGGAGAGAGAAAGGCCGTATCCAAGAATTTGTCCTAATTCACGAGCGAATTCGGATGTGAATTGTGGTCCTCGGTCGCTGATGATTTTGTTGTAAAGGCCGAATCTCAGGTAGACTTTGTGGAAAAAGAGGGAGGCGATCCCTTCGGCGGTGACAGTTTTCTTAGTAGGGCAGAGAATTACCCCCTTTGTAAGCCCGTGGTCGACCACAACCAATAGAGAATCGAAGCCATTGAAAATGGGCAGGTCGGTGATCAGGTCACAAGATACCTGTTGGAACGGTTTGGAGCTTTTCGACGGTATGGGCATTAAGGGTGGAGTAGTTGGATGTGTGTTCGCCTTATTCTGTTGGCAGGTTGCGCATCCTTCAATGTATTTGCGCACAAACTGTGCAAGACCAGGCCAGCAGAATTCGGCAGCAACCAGCTGTCTAGTCTTGAGATAACCCGGATGGCCAGCAGTGGGGTGATCATGGCAGCGCTGAACGACAGTGCGACGTAAGTTCTCGTCCGGTGGGATGTAAACCCGACCTTGGTAGGTCAGGACGCCATTGGTCATCTGCCAGTCAGCCAACCAGGATCGGAATGGCGCTGGGATATCACCATCAATGGCTTGTAATGCGGTAAGGAGAAATGGGTCATCTTTGGAAAGATTGGAAATGTGGTTGTTCATGGCGGCGTCAATGACACGGACAAATAGGGAGGGTTGTAGTAGAGTGGTACCCGTATTGTCATCGGCGTTGGTGGGAAAGTGATTAGCACGCCTAGATAAGGCATCGGGACCGGCGAGGGATGAGCCAGGAACATGAATCATTTTCAGGTCAAAGTCAGTGAGATCAAGGAGCCAGCGGGCTTGCCGACGGTTCAGATTTTGGGGTTGGCGGAAGTAGGTCAGGTTTTTGTGATCAGTGAACACTTGGACAGGGAAGGGAGAGCCATGGAGATAATGTCGCCAGGTTTTCAGTGCACGGATCACAGCGAGGAGTTCACGATCATAGATGTCGTAGTTCCGTTCAGCGTCACCAAAGGATTGGGAGAGGTAGGAACAGGGGTGCCAATCGCCGTTGGCGTCAGTTTGGAGGAGTATACCTCCAGAGGCAAATTTGGAGGCATCAGTTGCGATGGCGAAGGGTTTGGAAAGGTCTGGGAAGCGTAGAACAGGTTTCGCCAGGAACATCTGTTTTAGACGGGCGAAGGCATCTTGCAGGCGTTGCTCCAGTCCCATCGATGATCCTTGTTGGTCAGGTCAATCAAAGGGCGGGCGACTAAGGAGTAATTTGGGATAAAGCGTCAATAGAAGTTGGCAAAGCCAAGGAATGAGTGAACTTCCTTAACGGTAGTGGGAATGGGCCATTGAGAGATGCCGTCAAGTTTGACGGGATCTATGGCAAGCTCTCCAAGGCAGACGATCATGCCGAGATATTCGACTTTGTTTACGGCGAAGTTGCATTTTTCCAAACGAAGATGGAGATCTAGCTCTTGCATCCGTTCGAGGACTCGTTGTGTGCGAGCGGTGTGAGTAGCATCGTCGGGAGAAAAGATGAGAAGGTCGTCCATATAGATGACGAGCCACCCTTCAGCTATCATGTCTCGAAAAGAGTCATTCATGAAGCGTTGGAAGGTGGCCGGGGAATTGTTCAGTCCGAAGAACATCACAGTCGGTTCAAAGAAGCCTTTATGGGTGAGGAAAGCGGCTTTCCACTGGTGTCCGTCTTTGATGCGGACATTATTGTAACCCCATCACACATCAAACTTGATAAAGACTTTGGCGTCTTTCAGTTTGTCAAGGAGATCTCCGATGAGGGGAAGTGGGCACGCATCTCGGGTAGTATGTTCGTTGAGATACCGATAGTCTTGGCAGGGGCGGAGTTTTCCATCTTTCTTTTTGACGAAGAAGAAGGGGGATGCTTGGGGGGAATTGGAAGGACGTATCTTTCCCGTACGCAGGTTCTCTTCGAGGAAGTCTTCTGTGGCTTTCTTTTCATCCAGAGATAGCGGATAAAGTTTTCCAATTTTAGGGACGAAGGATTCCTTCAGGTTAATCTCGTGGTCATAAACCCGAGATGGAGGAAGGTGACCAGCCGAGGGTTCATCGAAAACCGAGGCATATTTGACATATTCTTTTGGGAGGATAGGTTTAGATTTGGCTAGTTCGGCCGTGATTGCGAGTTCAGTAGCTCGGGTAAGGTGAGCAACAACATGATTGGGGACAAAGCGTGAACCACAACGAATAATGCGGTTTAGAGTATGGTTTTCGTAAGCGCGGTTAAGGAAGGTGGTTTCGGTTTCAGAGTCCAGGTAGTCATAGAGTTGTTTATCGACTTCTGGGGTTACGTAAGAGTGTCGAGGAGGAGGGGTAGGTCGAGTGAAGAGTTGGTCGTTGGCTTTACAGGCTGCAGCACGTATGGTATACAACTTCTTTGACTCGTCGATGGACTCTGACAGGGAGAGGGTACGTCGGCGCCAATCAATGGTTGGATTAGCTTTTTCAAGCCATGGGAGTCCTAGGATGACGTTCTCGTTTCCGCAGTTCATGACGTGGAAGATTACTTCTTGTGTGATTCCTTCGATGTCAAGGAAGAGGGTGCTTTTGTTTGCGGTCTGGTCGACGTTTCGGACTCGAATAGGGGTTTCAAGTCGAGTAGTTGGGATTCGATTTCTTCGTATAAAGCCCCAGTCGATACAGGAGATGTCTGCACCGCTATCAATGAGGGCGTGGGTTTCGACGGCTTTCATCGTGTGCGAGGGAACGATAATCTGTATGGGAATTTGCATAGAGCGCTTTCATGACTTTACAAGTACAGGTGCACACGTGACTGGGGAAGCTTGCATCGGCAGAGCTTCCCGGCCTAAAAACCCTTTGTGACAAAGGCTACTTTACGAACAGTGGTTTCATCCTCATCATCTATCTCGATCAGCGAGGGAATTTCTTCCTCAACCTTCTGAACCTTCTTCGGGGTTTTCTGGTTTGAGGAGAATTCTAGGCAGGCGTTGGACCAATGTCCAGCTTTCCTGCAGCGGAAGCAGAGTCCTTTCTCCTGGCAGTGTTTCCGCTCTTCAGGAGTGAGTTTGGAGATACGGATGACATCGACGTCCATGGCATTGGGGTCTCTGGCAGGGGTAGAGTGATTGGCAGAGGAGAACAGACGGAATGGCTTGGCAGGGTTGCAATTGCGATTCGCGATTTCATTGGCATGTTCCCATTGGGTCTGGAATTGGGTGGTGCGTTTGTACCAATCCTCAATCGTGGTAGGGACGGTATCCATGCTATTGACTCTTCTCATAAGGGAGATGGGTATTCCCGTGGAGAAGTATCCGATTAGGACATTGTTATCGGTGATGCCAGACAGGGCGACTTGGTTCTGGAGACTCGAAATGAATTCCGAGAGGGAAGGAGAGTATTCTCCGTTCTTGAGAGGTTTCATTCGTTTGGTGGAAAGCCAGGCGACGGCATTTCCTACGGTATCGTGATGTTTGAATGCAGTTTCGAAATCAGTGATAAATTGGGCCCAGGTGCCCATGGTGACGGTAGCGCCGGCGATGGCTTTGCGGCGGAAGGTGGCAGCCCAGGTGGCCGCCGATCCTTTGGACATGTAGGATAACGCAACGGCGATCTTCTTGGGATCTGTGTTGTATACGTCGCCATTGACGGTGAGATAGAATTGGATGGAATTCATCCAAGCAGTGCTTTTCTCGAAGGAGCCATCAAAGGCGTCTGGGGCTCCGATGCGGAGTTCAGTGGGTTTGGAGGATGACATGGGGTTTGCGAAGGTAGGGGCTGTCTGATACGCTCCTGGTGTGAACATGGGTACTGGAAGGGAAGGAGTGGGGAAAGCTGGGGTTCGTGGGGAAGCAGGCAACTCAGGGAACTGTGGAGCTCTTCTGGATATCGGGGTCGGTGATGGTGGTGTTGGTGACCTTGGGATGATTACAGCTGAGGAAAATTCGTGGGAGAGGTGAAGGGTTTCTTCTTGTTCCTCTTGGGTGGTGATTGGTTCGTCGTAAAGATCCGAGGTGTCGTAGGGGTTAGAGGGATCTTCCTCTTCAGGTGAGCCCGAGTCAGAAGATTCGGGGTTCTGTGGATTAGCGGTCTCTCGTGGGAGGCCCCAGCGAGAGGTGTCGAGGCGAGGTCGTTGGGAAATGGTGGAGGTCTACAGCAAAGGTAGCCTTCAGGGAAAACTTAGACCTTTTGTTACACTTGTACCGGGTAGGTCAAAACGTAGACACAAAAGCCTAGTCAAGGACAAGGGTGAAAAATGCCCTTGGACTCTAACCACCATCATCCCCCGTGGGAAAAACCCAATCTTCCTCCAAACATATCTGCTCGTCAGACTCTCCTTGCGAGATACTTCTCTCTGATATAGGGAAGCGCTTCCACGCCTTCCCCAAGGGAACATTCCGTACTCGCTTCTCCCCGCCTGCCATTCCGTGCTCGGTCCTTCGACATGTCTCCGCCCACCCATTCACCTGGACTTGGACTACCAAGGAAGGCCCCAACAAGGGGAAATCATTCTCAGTCCCTACCATCCCCACTTCATGTGGAGAAGGTAGCAGCAGGGCACTGTGTTGGGTTGTCTCTATATTCCATTCATTCAAAGCGCATCTGAATGCCTCAGCTTTGGACGCCAACTCTGGCCAGGTTCTACGCCCCATCGTCCGTCTTTATCAAAACAACATAATTGTCCACTTTCGTGGGCAGTCCCTCATCAAACCGTCAACAGCGGACGAGGCGTTAGCCAAAGCCAAAGTTACTCCCCTCACAACCCCCAACCCTGCCCCCCCTGCTATCTCGGCGGAGATACCGGAACTCCGCAAGGAAGTAGTGCGGCTCCGGGAGGAGCTTCGGAGTCTCAAACATGAACTCGAGGCGCGTTCGCCTGACCCCCGCTCCCCAGAGATCGCTCCCACAGTGATCCCCGACATCCCCTTACGCCCACTGTCATCCATGTCGACCTTATCATCTATCCAGAGTCGTACAGCTCATCCAGAACACGAATGGCTCCAACTTGTTTTGGATCACGCCGACTGCCCACCCTTCCTCAACCATGTCGACTCTGGGATGCTCCCAAAACTCACATACTCCATGCCCGATGGGGTGCCACAAGCTGTTCAGGTTCTGTTCAAGAGAGGGCCGCCGGTCTTTTTGGGCTTTGACTCAAATGGGGACTTGTGTGTCTCCAGGGTCCTCGAGGATCCAGACCTGTGCGACATAGCCCTGAGCGTTAACCCTGAAGAGCATCCCATCGGGGTAAACATGCACATCTCCTCATTCCCAACGTAAGCTCTCATCTGCCTCGACGCAGGCTATGATCCTCCCTGGTCACCCTCCACGTTTCCACTTTACCCTTATCTATTAGCCTGGTTCTGAACAGGAGTTGGCTGTCTTCCCCGTCTCAGCCAGTGGGACATTTGGTTGTGGTCTATTACGTACTTACAATACCTATCCTATCCCACTCTTCCTCGACCGCTTGCCCATTACGATGGGACAGGCATTTTGCTTTACTATCACATTCGCACTCACTCTTCTTCTGCAACTTTGCAGCGCACCTGTTTACTTATTACCAGTATTGTCCTACATAGGGTTCTTTGTACCCCACCTGGACATAAATGGATCAAAAAAAAAAAAAAAAAAGGACAAGGGTTTCAAAGATAGCCTAACGATGGGATGTCCACGTTAAGGCCTAGCATCCGTTCAAGAGTGGGACGGTGACTCTCAGAGGATTCAAGGGAGACGAGGAGTAACCAGGCTAGATTGCGTAGGTCTAAGTTAGGGTTACAGGAGGAAACTCGAGGGTTTATATAAGTGAAGAAACGAGTTAAGGGTAGGCATGGAACAAGTTAGAATATGTAAGAACGAGTCATGACGAATAAGAATGAGTCATGCTCGGTAAGCATACGAGTCAGCGATGACGAAGCGTGGAAGGTGAAAGAACATTACAGAATGTTCGCTGACTAAAGCAAGGTAAGAAATGGGAGGCCTAGGCAGGACTCGAACCAGCGACTAGGACTTAGTACAAGGTAGTGCGGAAGGAAAGAATGAGTGATCATAACAGGACAGTTGGTTCTGGGAAAAGACCAAGTGAACTAAGCTGGGGTTATCAGCTCTTCGGGATATTGGGGTCGGTGACGGTGGGATGGTTACAGCTGAGGAAAATTTGTGGGAGAGGTGAAGGGTTTCTTCTTGTTCCTCTTGAGTGGTGATTGGTTCGTCGTAGAGATCTGAGGTGTCGTAGGGGTTAGAAGAATGTTCCTCTTCAGGTGAGCCCGAGTCAGAGGATTTGGGGTTCTGTGGATTAGCGATCTCTCGTGGGAGGCCCCAGCGAGAGGTGTCGAGGCGAGGTCGTTGGGAAATGGTGGAGGTCTACAGCGAAGGTAGCCTTTCAAGGGTAAGTTAGACCTTTTGTTACACTTGTACCGGGTAGGTCAAAGCGCAGACACAAAAGCCTAGTCAAAGACAAGGGTTTCAAAGATAGCCTAACGATGGGATGTCCACGTTAAGGCCTAGCGTCCGTTCAAGAGTGGGACGGTGACTCTCAGAGGGTTCAAAGGGAGCGAGGAATGACCAAGCTAGATTGTGTAGGTCTAACTTAAGGTTACAGGAGGAGACTTGAGGGTTTATATAGATAAGTGAACAAGTTAAGGGCAGGCATAGAAGTCAGAATGAGCTATGACGAATAAGGATGAGTCATGCTCAGTAAGCGTATGAGTCAGCGATGACGAAGTGTAGAAGGTGAAAGAACACGAAGGAATATTCGCTGACTAAGATGAAGTAAGAAATAAGTGGCCTAGGCAGGACTTGAACCAGCGACTAGGACTTTAGTACAAGGTAATGGGGAAGAAAAGAATGGGGAGATCATAACAGTTATTGAGTATTTTTTGCTTATATTTTTAGGTCCGTGTATGGGTGGAACATGCATTTGGTGCCCTTAAAGGTCAATTTCAGTTACTCCGGAAATTGTGTCTTTCAATTCATTCTGAAAAGGATCTGGAGTATGCGACAAACTGAGTCCTTTGTTGCCTCATCCTCCATAACATGATCATTCAATTTGAGGAAAGAAGATATGGCCCAAAATCAGTGCAAAGGCAGGCATCAGAGCAGTGGGCACAGCAGGAGGGACAGGGGATGGTAGAGGTGGATGAATATGGAGGGGACATAATTGATGAACGGCCAGGTCATGCATTTTGCGAGAGATTAGTGCAACAGTTGTTGCAGAGTCAACATCAACATTGTTAGAGGTATGAAAAGGACTACGCGGTGTCACAACGATACATGATACTACGAGATACAAAAGAAACGACATGAACCTTGGATGAGCTAGTTGATACCACCGAGATTATCACCCTTGCCCGCATCAGGATTAATACCACTCATTTGAGATGCAGGATCTCAAGCTCTGTCAGCTTCTCCTTAATACCTTGTGCTGTTGTAGCACTTCGCGCCTCCTCGAGGCGGATATCGGCTTCCTTGTTTGCCAACAAGCATTGATGAATGGCATGAGCATTCAAGTTTTTGAATTGCGTTCTCTCATGAGCAAGTTGAAATTGATTCTCGTTGTTGATGCACTTGAGCTTCATGCCATGTTGATGACCTTTCTCCATTTGAACAGCGAGACGACGAGAGCTCAGGCAATCACTATCAACACCAGACTCAACATCGTCAGAGACCTGCGACATGATTTCACCAAGATCAAGCCAGATACACTTAGTGTTTTAAAGTCCGGTTCGGTCCGGTCTTTTTCCTTATTAGGAAGGCGACCGGACCGAGACCAGTTTGTTTAATTAATGAATTCAAAAAGACTGGACCAAAACCGATAAAAATCGGTCTTTTGGCGGTTGCAACCAGTTTTTTGCTTGATGTGGGAGAGACCAAAAATAGTACCGGTTCCTGGCTATAAATCGGTCTCTGGGTCAAGCGAAACGGTTCACATGCCACAGAGATATGAGCATTTCAAAACAGCATGTTTTTTGTAGTGATACATCAGATATTATCAAGTTACATGTAAAGTCAAGACCAATCAAAGACTCAATTCTCAACACAGACTAATGAAATATAGATAAACATGTAACTCAGAGAGTGTATATACATGATTGAATGAATTCTATGACATTTAATCAAAAAACTCAAATAAGATCCATAAAGGTCCAGAAAAATCAGGAAAAATCCAGGAAAATCCAGGAAAATCAGGGAAAATAGGGTAATACATAGGGGGTGGCTGTGCATAGGTTGCAACCGGTCTTTTTTTCGGTTGCAACTGCAGTCTTTTGATCTCAAATGCTGGCAACCGGCAACTGCAGTCCAGTTGCAATCACTTGCGGTCCAGTCCAGTTGCCAGTCTTCGTACCAGTTGCCAACTGGACTTCGAAACACTAGATACGCTTGCCTTTGCTGTTGGCAGACGAGGGTGCGACAGAAGAAATAGGAGAGAGTGGTTGTGGCTGGCCGCGAGAGGAAGCGCAAGACGATGGGGTAGTATGACCGCGGATCATGGTGGACGGGCGACCACGAGCTGAAATGCTGGGGCTCGGGAGTGAGAAGACTCCACCCTTGGATCCCATGAGTGAGAAGTCTGCTTGGCGTGAATGGTAGTCGGCCGTGTTGTCGGTAACGTCTGGCAAGATCTCGTAGATGTCGAGCATGTCAGGAGATCCTGTGGCCTTAAAAATTTCATGTTAGCCTGATGTATCACATCAGAATTACATACGTCATGGTGCATGCTGCGGTCCGTCATCCAAGTTATCACCACCGTCATCAGCAAATGGCATTTCTTCATCTTTTCCTTGCTCCGGTTCTTCATTCTCTTTGCCCCCACCCCACATCATATCCACATCATCTTCTTCAGCTGACTGCAAGCATTATGTCTCCCAGTGCCTCCCCATTTTTGTTATGACTGAGTCACAACACAGCGGGGACTTAAGGCAACACTAAGCCTTGTGAAGGAATATGCTGAGTACTAAAGCTTAATTGCGGTGAAGCAACAAATGGATTAGACTGGGGTCTGTGATAAGTACAGGGCTACTTATATACTATTGAGAAGTGCGCACAGACCAACAGCCGAATAAGGAAATCATAAAGGGAAAGATAGATAAGGTAAAGGGACGACGATAAGAAAAAGGTACCAGGCACGGATTAGGGTCTAGGCCATGACATCATTGCTGACTCATCTAAGTCTGGACCTTTGTCACATGATCTGATTATGTAATAGTTTACGTAATGCTACAGGGACTACCAGAGCGGATTAAGATGAATCCGGCTTGACCCCTAACTTGTAGACAAAGTCCAGAGTTCGAATACCGTTGTAGGCAAAAGTTTGAAAAGTTTTTAAATACTATAACACTATCCCCTCTCTAGGAATCGCATTCCAGGTGATTCGGCAAATTGCGCTCAGGAACCTCTGTCAGATTTTCGTATTTCTGAAACAAGGCAGAGAAATTTCCCATGGTCATGTTGATTTGGCGTGGGGCGGATGAGTGCTTTTTGTAAAAAGCTTTGATAGCTTCGGGTGCATTTGACAAATGCGCTGCCTTTTCCCATGTACGGTCCGATATGTCCCAGCCTTTCCAATGAACCAGGTACTCTAATTGTCCCTGTTTAACCTGAGACTTCACTACGTAATCCACCTCGTACTCTTCTTCTCCTTCTTGGTTGACTACCACCGGATCCGGAAGACGGACCGGTTGCCCTTCCAATGGTTCTTTAGCCGGTTTGACCCGTTTGACATTAACCGTGGGATGGATGTGCATGGAATTGGGCAAGTCTAATGTGACTGCATTGGGAAGGACCTTCGTGATCTGATAAGGTCCAATCCAGTTCTGTGTCATCTTTTTGGAAGGATAAGGTAATTTGAGGTTGTCCGTGGATAACATAACGAAATCTCCGATTTGGTAATCTGGAGCTTCGGACCGATGCTTGTCCGCTTGCTCTTTCATTCGGTTCTGAGTTTCTTCTAATGCCTGCTCTACTTCTTTGTGTGCTTTTCCACATTTCTCTAAGAATGCACCAGCCGGAGATAAATCGCCTTCGAATCCCATACGTGGGAAGTAGTTTTTTGTTATAGCGAAGGGAATCGTTCCGGTAGCCGTGGAAAGGGAGGAATTGTGATGGAACTGCGCTATCTTCAACCAATCAGCCCATTCCGTTTGACGTTTAGCCACGTAAGCGCGGAGATACTGCTGGAGTTCTTGGTTCATATGCTCCGTTTGGCCATCGGTTTGGGGATGATAAGCGGTTGACAGCTTCTGTTCTATTCCTAGAAGGGTGCAAAGCTGTGAAGTAAACTCCGATGCAAATTGCGGTCCTCGATCTGAAACAATCGAAGAGGGAAGTCCGTGTCTACACCAAACATTGTCTCTACATAAAATAGCTAGTTCTTTCGAAGAAATTGTCTTTTTACAAGCGATAAACTCGACTTCTTTAGAGAAGCGATCTACAATTACACAAATAGCATCAAAGCCACGTGATTTGGGGAAACCCGTGGTAAAGTCTATAGATATATCCTCCATGGTTCTTTTGGAACAGGAAGGGGAATTAATTTGCCAGCTTGTGCAGTTGACTTTCCCTTCGTGAGGGCGCACGTCTGACAATGTTCTACGTAAGTTTTAACGTCTTTTGTGACACCAGGCCACGAGAAATATTGAGTAACCAAATGTAAAGTGCGTCCTTGGCCACCATGGCCACCAATAGGAGAATCATGAAGGATTGTAAGTAATTTAGTACGTAAGGAAATAGGAACGAAAACTTTGTTTTTGTCATTTTTAAATACTATAGACCCCTCGTCAAAAGCGAAGCCATCTACCGTATCATTTTTTATTTTTTCTGATTCGTTTTGTATTTCGTCATAAATAGGCGAAGAAAGAGTAACCGTATTAAAAAAAACAGAAGCAGGAAGTACAGTAATATTTTTATTATGGTCGGGATCTGCTTCTCCGTGATCTTCTCGACGGGATAAAGCATCAGCCCTTCCATTTGTAGAACCCGGTTTATAAATAATCGAGTAATTATACTCTGAGAGCAACGCGTTCCAGCGTGCTTGACGTGGGCTCAGAGTTTGGGGAGATTTCCAGTATTCGAGATTCTTGTGATCTGTCCAGATCTCGAAATGTTCTCGACCCATTAGATAATGCCTCCATTCCTGCAAAGCCCGAATGACAGCTAAAAGCTCTTTGTCATAAACCGGGTAGTTCTTCTCGGCAGAACTAAAGGAATGGGAAATGAAGGCACAAGGCCTCCAGAGGCCATCATCACATTTAACCGAGAGCACAGCTCCCGTTGCAATATCACTAGCGTCCGTTTCTACTCTGACTTCTTTAGAGCGGTCAGGATATGCTAAAAGCGGAGCGGTAGTGAATTGCTGCTTCAGCTTGTCAAAAGCTTGCTGTTGCTCCGGTCCCCACCGGTATGGTGTGTCCTTTTTGGTAAGGTCATTCAAGGGACGAGCAATGTCAGCGAAACCCTGAATGAAGCGTCGATAGAAGTTAGCCAATCCTAAAAAGGACTGAACACCCTTCAACCGAGTTGGCGCCGGCCAGTCCAGAATAGCCTGCACCTTCGAATTGTCCATCTCTACGCCTTTCTGGGAGATAACCATTCCCAGGAAATCTACGGAATCCACCGCGAAGCTACACTTTTCTGGTTTTACGTAAAGATCGTTCTCTCTGAGACGTTGCAATACGGTTTTAACTATTTCTAAGTGCTCTGCTCTAGTTTTTCCGAACGTAAAGATCATGAGATCGTCGATATAAATAATGAGAACCCCATGAAGATTGCTAAATAGATCGTTCATCATTTGTTGGAATGTGGGGGGAGAGTTCGTAAGTCCAAAGTACATGACAACTGGTTCGTAAGCGCCAAATGGAGTAACGAAAGCCGCTTTCCATTCGTCGCCTTCTTTTATTCTAACATTATTATAGCCCCAACGTAGGTCCATTTTAGTAAACATATCAGCTCCTTTGAGCTGGTCGATAAGTCCGGAAATGAGGGGAAGAGGGTAAGCGTTCTTGACAGTTCCCTCATTTACGTAACGATAGTCCATAACTAATCTCTTTTTACCGTCCTTTTTTGGAATAAAGAAAACAGGAGATGTTTGAGGGGATTTCGACGGACGAAGATATCCTTTCGATAACTCCTTATCGATGAACTTTTTGACGTCATCCAGTTCCTGTTCGGACATCGGAATCACCCGACCCTTTTTGGGAACGAAATCAGGCTTGAGATCTATTGCGTGGTCCCACGCCTTTCGGGTAGGCATACACTCACTCTCTTGCTCTGAGAAGACGTCTAAGTACTCGTGGAGTTCTACTGGGACTTTCTCGGTGAGCCCCGCCTCAAACACTCGACGAATAGAAAATGAACGATTCAAATGATAGTTGACTACTTTGCACTGATCTGTACAGCGTGTGAATCGTACTCGTTTGGTCACCCAATCGATTTCAGGGTTGTGCCTTTCAAGCCAATCATAGCCGATGATCATGTGATGAGTGCCAAGTACAGAAACAAAAGTGTCCATATGTTCAAAATGTCCATTGTGTCCCAAAACAAGTGAAACCTTGTGAGTGACACCGCCTATCGCTCCCTCTGAACCGTCGGCGTTGTACACTGGAATAGGAAAAGGAAGTTCTTCCAGTGTCAAACCATGTCGCTCACAGAATGATTTATCTATGAAGGTTTCGGTTGCGCCGGAGTCCAATAGAGCGGCAAACTCCATTTTCTTCCATTGCTCCCCTTTGTCGTACATAATGGTAATAGCGAGATCCAGCTCGTTTTTCCGATTCTGATTCCTTACATGTATTTTTGATGGGATTTCTTTTTTCGAATAATTTACCTTAAGGGAATTAAGCACGAATTGTTTTACTTCTGTCGCCACGCCACTAAGGGACGCCCTTTCAGAAGAAGAAGAAAATGTATTTCAAACGAAACATGAGGCCCGGTACTAATACAACCCTTTGGTAAACTAAGTCCGTGCCTTTGAGAACCCATTTCTCTCATCGGCTGCTTCCTTTTAAAGCCTCGGCTGCCTGTGCCTTAGCTTCTGACTCAATACGGTCGCGCCAGTACGCTTCCGCTTCTTGATTGGTATATGCCGCTTGATGCGACATGTAACTTGTGCTGGTGGACGGGCCAGCGGGGTAGGGGGAAGATTGGGGAGGGTAGGGTGCAGGGATGGTACCTGCGAAGGGCATCTGCCGGTTGTCAAACGGCAGGGAAGTCTCAACGTATTGTTGCGAATATGGATCCCACATAACCACTTGTCTCTGACGGGGACGGCGCGGTTTCGGGCAAGCGTTAGCAAAGTGACCAGGCTGGTCACAATTGAAACAATTGCCGTGAACTGGCGGTCTTGGCATTTGCTGTGCCGACAGATCCATCGGGGCTCCACGACCAGGCTGTGTGCCTGTGGGAGTGAAACGGGGGGCCGCATATGGAGCGGGAGGACGTGGGAGTGGGCGTGATGCAATTGGGTAACGAGGAGGGAGATACGGATATGATGATGAAGGCCTTGGCGCAGTCGCGGGTGCCTGACGAACTGGAGCACCGCGTTCAACAACGATACGTTCGAAAGTTCGACCCAACTTTCGGTAAGTGTCGATCGTGTTGGTCAGATTTTGCTCATCAACATTGGTGTTGATTTGCGCCTGATAATAGATTTTGTAATCTATTGCCTTTTTCAGAAGCTCTTTGGCATGAGCATCTTCAATCTCCGATTCCGCCTTCAATAATTCAAACTCCTGTAGGAAGATGTCCACAGGTTTCCCAGCCTGCTTCAATGCTTCCAATTTCCTGAGACTCTCATGAGCGAGTACGTCAATCTGGAAATGTGATTTGAGGAGATGTGAAAATATTGTCCACGTGGGCCATGCTAGTAGTCCCAAGGGTGCCCGATCAGGTTCTGGCTCGCCTTCTACTGGCGGCGGTGGTAAGAGTTC
Source organism: Chalciporus piperatus (assembly GCA_038093975.1). Taxonomy (NCBI): domain Eukaryota; kingdom Fungi; phylum Basidiomycota; class Agaricomycetes; order Boletales; family Boletaceae; genus Chalciporus; species Chalciporus piperatus. The sequence continues at coordinate 15,592 of JBBPTG010000248.1, read as the reverse complement.
ATATCGCGACCATTTTTCTATTGTCATCTGGGCGAACCCAGCCGCTTTTCCTTCTAACCGTGAGAGTACGGCGAGGCATCGAACCTTGTTGTTTTTCCACGTGTGGACGGACTGCCAGGCGTTAACCTGCGCCCACCACAAACGGAACTTGGTGCGGTCACCATCCCATTTTCCCGGGTCGGCAACTTTTTTGGACACGGAGTCCGAATTGTCTGAAATGAGCGCCTTCAGAGCGGCGGTGAGAGCAGCGATGGGATCAGCGGGATCTGCCATCGGAGATTCGGGACGGGGAGTAGGGGGATGTGAACTTTCGGATGAGGAAGGGAAGTGACGTGGGGGAGATCTGTAACCTTGAGCTTGTGGTTCTTGATCTAAGAACTCTGCTGACATATATCCTTACTGAACCCTATCTTCCAAAGGTTCTCTGGGGATGACAGACACGAGGACGAAGAAAATATTTTTTCGAGCGGAGGTAATACCTGCGACGCTTATCGGAATCTTTGCAGACCTTCTGAGGAAGTTTCCCAAGATCTGTTTGGATTTTGCACATATACTACTCTCGAACTTCTATCTTCGAGCAGTAGCGAAAACTATCGTAATACAGGATACTATTTTTTATTGTTTTCTATTTTTGTACCTCGGCGGTGCTGCCGGCTTACGTTGCTACGTATGACTCAGCCAAGGGGGCGGCGACGCGCTTTTCCCTTGTCGTCCTTCGCAATTGGGCACGATCCCAATCCGGTCTTCGAACAAAATACTATAGTACGGAGGATAACAGAAACGGGGCACTAAAGGCTGGCCCAAAAGAATAAAATAGCCAGATGGCGAATTGTGACGTTACAGGTGATCACAAGAACCTGCGTGGTGTCTACAGTCAGAGGGCTAGTGCTTGCGCAGACCCCAAGACGTCTCGAACCACGAAAGAGCCCCTAGTGCACTATGGGGAACAGCAACTTTATCCGTATTTAGACGGCGGACAACCGTATATGCAGCAGTGGGTAGAGTTGCTTTCTCTTAGTGTGTCACGTACACCAACGGTCAACGACCAACTCTTTAGCCCTAGAGTCCGGGCGGTGTTTTCAAGTCTAATCCAAGTGTTATGACTGGGTCACAACACAGCGGGGACTTAAGGCAACACTAAGCCTTGCGAAGGAATATGCTGAGTACTAAAGCTTAATTGCGGTGAAGCAACAAATGGATTAGACTGGGGTCTGTGATGAGTACAGGGCTACTTATATACTATTGAGAAGTGCGCACAGACCAACAGCCGAATAAGGAAATCATAAAGGGGAAAGATAGATAAGGTAAAGGGAGGACGATAAGAAAAGGTACCAGGCACGGATTAGGGTCTAGGCCATGACATCATTGCTGACTCATCTAAGTCTGGACTTTTGTCACGTGACCTGATTATGTAATAGTTTACGTAATGCTACAGGGACTACCGGAGCGGATTAAGATGAATCCGGCTTGACCCCTAAGTTGTAGACAAAGTCCAGAGTTCGAATACCGTTGTAGGCAAAAGTTTGAAAAGTTTTTAAATACTATAACACCCGGTACCGCCAGCTGGACGGTGAGTGGTTTGGTCAAGTTCAATCGTTTAGCTTCGACTTGTTCAGCCAATGTTGAAGACATGAAATCGGCGAGCGATCCAGTGTCAAGCAGCGCTCTAGCTGGACGGCCATTCACCCTAACCATAACGACAATAGGCTTAGGAATCAAGCGCTTAAAGTCGCGAGTCATCGACGAGTTTCGTTCGATGGCGGGATACGTCCCTTGCGGCACCTGTATCCCATTCAGCTGGACTGATAAGACAGGGGTGTTATGGCTCGTTCTCGCGAGCGGTCTATGCTCATAGAACCAGCGGGGAACTAGGACATCAGGAAAATACCCCTATACCATAGTGAGCCCTTTGTTGAAATTTTATGCCTTATGTATCTTTTTTATGGTTTTTGACCCTTTTCTGCACAAATGTCCCAAATGGCCAAAAGCAACAAGTCCCCTTATAAAGGGCGTCATTATTGAACCAATTTTCATCAAAAGGACGATATAAAGCTAGGCTGGCAGTTCATATAGGTCCTTTGTGTTACTATTGCAAAGCCCTTAGACCCTCACTGGCTTTTCCATTTTATGCCATTGTTCACTCTTTAGTCAGATTTGTTCACAAAGTGATAGACATTAAAATGTCAATTTATTTCAATGGCGGCCTCAACAATGTATGTACGCTACTCTACTTGGCCTTGTGGATTGGCCTTGTCCTCCAGTGCCTGGAAATCAAATGTGAATGTAGCAGCTTTCGCCTCTTGGAAACTAATCATGATGGACGTCGTCAGTTTGACAATTTTGACAAAGAATATCACTTACCCGGTATGTTCCTGGATTTTCTTTTGAACCACGTTGGCCAGATAGTTGGGACATTTTGCATTAAACTGTTTCAGCATCTCAAGGTAATACTCGAATCTAATGAAACCATTCAGTCAAGCCTGAGAGTGTGTACGTTTATATACCTTGGGCGGAACACAGAATCGTTGAAGTCCATCACAGTGCCATTGCTCAAGCCAGAAAGAACACATTCGATCTGATAAACAATGTATTACATCAGTTGTGTGAATGGTAGGATGAGCAACACATACGGCAGTGGCGACCAAGGCCAGTTGAGGGATGGGAGCATTGAGGTAAGGATTGGTGGACCCGGTGCCTAAAAGCGTACCCTGGCCTCGTTGTCCCCACCACTGAGCCTTGATGAGTTGGGGGAAAATCGGATGGCTCCATGGGTCACCTTCACAGGTGCGTTCCTTCACACTTTTTCAGAATGACCAGGTATTGCCGGTAAATGTCACTTACCTTGATATTCAACCCGCCGTGCAACATTTTCCCTTGGTCAACCAACCATCTGACCGCCAACAACAACTCTTCCCCCTTCAAATCCCCGGGGAGACCATATGCATGAGGAACGGCGAGTCGTGCTTTGGCAACGAGCTCACCATGGAGCTGGGTAGCTCCTCCCCAAACCTATTTATATGGCGCCATGTAGTTTGTTAGTACAGAATAGACGGTCATATTGATGCTTACATAGTCTATGAGTTGCATCTTCAGTTGTGTGTTGGTCTCCATACCCTTGAAAAAGGTGGAGAGCGTCGAGTCTTTTTTGCTCCCCAGGACCAATGCCTTCCAACAGATCTCCTCCTTCTGAACGCCCATAGGAAATCCGTGAGTGAGTGAGATATACTGGCGAACTAGGCCGTGACCTAGCTTGGCAAGTTTGTTGGTGCTTGGGCATTCGAACGTCCCAAGTTTGACCTTCTGTCCCTTGGATACTGGGGCGCCTTTTGATGTGGTATCATTTTTCTTTTCATCGTCTTCTTGCGGCCCTCGAATAATCTGAGTGAGGTACAAGTCAGTATGTTTGTGGAGCTAAGAAAAAACAAATACCTCGTCATTCGCCTTCACCGTCGCCTGGGCTGGAGATGGTGCTTTTGCACCTTCATTGGCATCCCCAGCGTTGACTTGGGCATTGTCCTGTGTATCATGCCCATGTCCATGCTCTCCGGCGTCAGCGTCTTCATCAACTTCGCCTTCCTCCGTATCTTTCTCGCCCACCTCCAAATCATCGCCATCACCAAGTAGCGCATCAAGAAGAGAGAGAGAAACCTCTCCCCGGGCCTTTCTGCGCTGTTTGACACGGGGGGATGATTGTGCGTCCTCACCGTCAGCGTCCTCTTGGCTGGTCTCAGCTTCCTCTTGAGCGAGAAGCCGTGCCACCCTCTTGCGAGTAGCTGGCCGGCATGGTGAGCATGTATTTGTATCGTACATGGATACTTACCTTGTTTTTCCTCCTCTAGTAATGCAGCTGCTGCTGCCGCTTTCTCTTTCTGCTCCAGTTTTTTCACAGCCTTGGCCTCTGCGGGACTCAGTGGGCTCGGTGAGTCGCGTCGTTTACCTCTCTGACGTTTAGAAGGCTGTGCAGGAGGGGGAGGGGAAAGTGAAGGGCTAGCGGGGCGTTTCTTGCCACGGGTCTCTTTTCTAGTCTGAGGGCCTGCCATGTTGTTGGTAAGTGTATGTTGTAGAAGGGGTTGAAGTGGATTGAAGAGAAAAGAATGAAGGGAACTCTCGCCGTAGCGTTATATTATACATGCAGGGAGGCCTGGACCCAACGGCGATCAGAAGACCAGTGTAGATCTGGAACCTAAGGGGTATTGAATGGAAAACTATTTCCGGCGTCATCGGAGGTACGCGCGCCTAGTGTTACGATCGTTCATTCTTTCCTTTCTCATTACCTTGTACTAAGTCCTAGTCGCTGGTTCGAGTCCTGCCTAGGCCTCTTATTTCTTGCTTGCTTTAGTCAGCGGATGTTCTTCGATGTTCTTTCACATTCCATACTTCGTCATCGCTGACTCGTACTCTTACCAAGCATGACTCATTCCTATTCGTCATAGCTTGTTCTTACGCATTCCAACCGGTTCCATGCCTGCCCTTAACTCGTTTCTCTACTTATATAAACCCTCGAGTTTCTCCTGTAACCTTAACTTAGACCTACGCAATCTAGCTTGGTCATTCCTCGCTTCCTTGAACCCTCTGAGAGTCACCGTCCCACTCTTGAACGGACGCTAGGCCTTAACGTGGACATCCCATCGTTAGGCTACCTTGAAACCCCTGTCTTTGACTAGGCTTTTGTGTCTACGCTTTGACCTACCCGGTACAAGCGTAACAAAAGGTCTAAGTTACCCCTGAAGGCTACCTTCGCTGTAGACCTCCACCATTTCCCAACGACCTCGCCTCGACACCTCTCGCTGGGGCCCCCCACGAGAGACCGCTAATCCACAGAACCCCGAATCTTCTGACTCGGGCTCACCTGAAGAGGAAGACCCCTCTAACCCCTACGACACCTCGGATCTTTACGACGAACCAATCACCACCCAAGAGGAACAAGAAGAAACCCTTCACCTCTCCCACGAATTTTCCTCAGCTGTAACCATCCCAAGGTCACCAACACCACCGTCACCGACCCCAATATCCCGAAGAGCTCCACAGTTCCCTGTATCGCCTGCTCCCCCACGAACCCCAGCTTTCCCCACTCCTTCCCTTCCCGCGCCCACATTTGCACCAGGAGCGTATCAGATACCCCCTACCTTCGTAAATCCCATGTCGTCCTCAAAACCCACGGAACTCCGCATCGGAGCCCCGGACGCCTTTGATGGCTCCTTCGAGAAAAGCACCGCTTGGATGAATTCCATCCAATTCTATCTCACCGTCAACGGCGACGTATACAACACAGATCCCAAGAAGATCGCCTTCGCCTTATCCTACATGTCTAAAGGATCAGCGGCCACCTGGGCTGCCACCTTCCGCCGCAAAGCCATCACCGGCGCTACCGTCACCATGGGCACTTGGGCCCAATTTATCACTGATTTCGAAACGGCATTCAAACATCACGATACCGTAGGAAATGCCGTTGCCTGGCTTTCCACCAAACGCATGAAACCTCTCAAGAACGGAGAGTATTCCCCTTCCCTCTCGGAATTTATTTCGAGTTTCCAAAACCAAGTCGCCCTGTCTGGCATCATCGACAACAACGTCCTAATCGGATATTTCTCTGCAGGGATACCTATCTCCCTTATGAGAAGAGTCAATAGCATGGATACCGTCCCTACCACGATCGAGGATTGGTACAAACGCACCACCCAGTTCCAGACTCAATGGGAACATGCCAATGAAATCGCGAATCGCAATCGTAACCCCGCCAAGCCTTTCCGTCCATTCTCCTCTGCCAATCACTCCACCCCCGCCAGAGATCCCAATGCCATGGACGTCGACGCCATCCGTATCTCCAAGCTCACTCCTGAGGAGCGGAAACGCTGCCAGGAGAAGGGACTCTGCTTCCGCTGCAGGAAAGCTGGACATCGGTCCAACGCCTGCCCAGAATTCTCCTCAAACCAGAAAACCCCGAGGAAGGTTCAAAAGGTTGAGGAAGAAATTCCCTCGCTGATCGAGATAGATGATGAGGATGAAACCACTGTTCGTAAAGTAGCCTTTGTCACAAAGGGTTTTTAGACCGGGAAGCTCTGCCGACGCAAGCTTCCCCAGTCACGTGTGCACCTGTACTTGTAAAGTCGCGAAAGCGCTCTATGCAAATTCCCATACAGATTATCGTTCCCTCGCACACGATGAAAGCCGTCGAAACCCGCGCCCTCATTGATAGCGGCGCAGACATCTCCTGCATCGATTGGGCCTTCGTACGTAAAAATCGAATCCCAACCACTCGACTTGAAAACCCCATTCGAGTTCGAAACGTCGACCAAACCGCAAACAAAAGCGGAATGATACTCTTCACCACCACCCTCTTCCTCGACATCGAAGGACTTGCGCAAGAAGTAACCTTCCACGTCATGAACTGCGGAAACGAAAACGTCATCCTAGGTCTCCCATGGCTCGAAAAGGCTAACCCAATCATTGATTGGCGTCGACGAACCCTCTCACTATCAAAATCTATCGACGAGTCAAAAAGGTTATATGCTATGCACGCTTCAGCCTGTAAAACCAATGACCGACTCTTCACTCGACCTACTCCTCCCCCTCGACACTCCTATGTAACCCCGGAGATCGACAAACAACTCTATGACTACCTAGATTCTGAAACCGAATCCACCTTCCTCAATCGCGCCTATGAAAACCATACCCTAAACCGCATCATTCGTTGCGGCTCACGCTTTGTCCCAAACCACGTTGTTGCTCGCCTCACCAGAGCTACGGAACTTGCAATCGCGGCCGAGCTGGCCAAACCTAAATCTACCCTTCCGAGAGAATATGCCAAATACGCCTCGGTTTTTGACGAACCTTCGGCCGGCCACCTTCCTCGAATTTACGACCACGAGATTAACCTGAAGGAATCCTTCGTCCCCAAAATCGGGAAACTCTATCCGCTATCCCCAGACGAGAAAAAGCCACAGAAGACTTCCTTGAAGAAAATCTTCGCACCGGAAAGATACGTCCTTCCAATTCCCCCCAAGCATCTCCCTTCTTCTTTGTCAAAAAGAAAGACGGAAAACTCCGACCCTGTCAGGACTATCGATATCTGAATGAACACACTACCATGACTCACACGCCACTATTGGAGATCTGTTGTGTCCAGCGCTAGATCTTTTAATTAAGCTGATACGATGGGTTACAATAATGTCCGTATCAAAAGTAGTTCATTAACTTCCCTTCCTCACTGCAAGGCCTCTTCCAGGCCATTCATAGTCTTCTTCATTTCGTGTCTGACTCTGGCGCTTATGAGCCTTCTTTTGCAGGCCGTGGCTGAAGGATGGCTCGTCATCTATATGGACGACCTTCTCATCTTCTCCCCCGACGACACCACTCACACTGTTCACACCCAACGAGTTCTCGAGCGCATGCAGGAGCTAGATCTCCATCTTCGCTTGGAGAAATGTAACTTTGCCGTAAACGAGGTTGAATATCTCGGCATGATCGTCCGCCCAGGAGAGCTTGCCATGGATCCCATCAAACTCGACGGCATCTCTCAATGGCCCATCCCCTCCACCGTTAAGGAAGTTCGCTCATTCCTTGGCTTCGCCAACTTCTACCGACGTTTTATCCCAAACTACTCTTTGGTCGCTCGCCCTCTGATCGATCTAACCAAAAAGGACCATCGATGGGATTGGACCAATGCCTGCCAAAATGCCTTCGCTCGCCTGAAACAGATGTTCTTGGCAAAACCCGTCCTGCGATTCCCTGACCTCTCCAAACCCTTCGCCATCGCGACTGATGCCTCCAAATTTGCCTCTGGAGGAATACTCCTCCAAACCGACGCCAACGGCGATTGGCATCCCTGTTCGTATCTCTCCCAGTCCTTCGGTGACGCAGAGCGAAATTACGATATTTACGATCGTGAACTTCTTGCTGTCATTCGCGCACTAAAGACCTGGCGGCACTACCTCCATGGCTCCCCCTTCCCCGTCCAGGTGTTCACCGATCACAAAAACCTGACCTACTTTCGCCAACCCCAGAACCTGAACCGTCGGCAAGCCCGCTGGCTCCTTGACCTTGCCGACTTTGACTTAAAAATGATCCACGTCCCTGGCTCGTCCCTCGCCGGTCCTGATGCCTTATCTAGGCGTGCCGATCACTTCCCCACTGACGCCGATGACAATGCGGGTACCACCCTGCTACCACCCTCGCTATTCGTCCGTGTCATTGACTCTGCGATGAACAATCACATCTCCAATCTTTCCAAGGACGACCCGTTTCTCCTCACGGCGTTGCAGGCCATTGACGGTGACATCCCTGCACCTTTCCGCTCTAGACTGGCAGATTGGCAGATGACTAACGGCGTCCTGACCTATCAAGGTCGTGTCTACATCCCACCGGATGAAGACCTACGTCGCACCGTAGTCCAACGATGCCATGATCATCCCACCGCCGGCCACCCTGGCTATCTCAAGACTCGGCAATTAGTCGCCGCTGAGTTTTGGTGGCCCGGACTTGCCCAATTCGTTCGCAAATACGTAGAAGGATGCGCAACTTGCCAACAGAATAAGGCAAACACACATCCAACCACCCCTCCTCTGATGCCAATACCCTCAAAGAGTTCTAAACCATTCCAACAAGTGTCCTGTGATCTCATCACCGACCTACCCATTTCCAATGGCTTTGATTCTCTGTTGGTCGTGGTCGACCACGGGCTTACAAAGGGGGTAATTCTTTGCCCTACCAAGAAAACCGTCACGGCCGAAGGGATCGCTTCCCTCTTTTTCCACAAAGTCTACTTAAGATTCGGTCTTTACGACAAAATCATCAGTGACAGAGGACCACAATTCGCATCCGAATTCGCTCGTGAACTAGGACGAATCCTCGGATATGACCTTTCCCTTTCCACCGCCTATCATCCCCAGTCTGATGGAGAAACTGAACGCGTCAACCAGGAAGTTGAGACTTACCTTCGAATCTATTGCGGAGATAACCCCATATCCTGGGCTGATTCCATTTCCCACGCAGAATTTGCACACAATCATCGGCCCCACTCTGTCACCGGCAAATCCCCGTTCTACCTCATGATGGGATATGAACCCCGTCCTCTTCCTGCGGTGATCGCCGATTCCGCATTACCCGCTGTCGAACTTCGTCTCCACTCTCTCACCGCTGCCAGAGACGAAGCGCTCGCCTCACACGAACTCGCCAGACAAGTGATGGCTGCACGAACTCGACAGAAGTTCAAACCGTTCGCCAAAGGAGACAAAGTCTGGCTGGAAGCGAGGAACCTCAAACGATCCCTGACTTCCCCAAAGTTCGCCCCAAAACGGGAAGGACCCTTTACCATCACCCAAGTCCTATCTCCGCTATCCTACAGACTCCGTCTCCCACAGACGTGGAGAATTCACCCCGTGTTCCATGCTTCTCTGTTATCGCCCTATCGCGAAAACCCCGTCCACGGACCGAACTTTCCCGCTCCACCGCCTGACCTAATAGAAGGCGAAGAGGAATACGAAATTGAAAGAATTCTCCGTCACCGAGGTTCTTCCGGGCGCCACTCGTACCTAGTCCGCTGGAAAGGATATTCTTCCGATGAAGACCGCTGGCTTAAAGAAGCAGACCTTACCCACGCCACAGAAGTCCTAGAAAACTATAAAAAAGCTCACCCGTCCGCCTTCCCCTCTTCCCAAAGATCCCCATCTTCTGTCAGACGCAAAACCCGCCGCTAAGACCATGTCCGCTCCTACCACCCCTTCGTCCTCTACTATGTCTTCCATCTCTTCTCTGTCCCGTTCTTCTTCCTCTCCTACTTACCCCCCTGGCTTACCTATTCGTTCTCTACCTATTCAACCCACTCGTCCCTCCTCTCCAGAACCCCCTAGCCCAACCGTCGCTGAGGCTGGATGGAATACCACCGGTCTCCCATTAAACTCCGCTGGATGGCCGATCTTGCAGGAAGACCTAGACGCCCCCACGCATATTGCCGCTACTCCCACGGTCAGAGTCCTACCCATTGAACTACCACTCACCGCCCATCGTCTTCGCGACGAGTTGATGGATAATGCCGTTATGGATCGCATGTCCCAATTCTTGCTAGACTCACGACTCTCGGTACCCATCGGAGCCCACCTTGATCTGGGGTCACCCCTCTTCGCCCTTTACCGCGCCTACCTGCAAGCATCCCGTCTCGCCAATCTTCCTCCTTCCCTGACGACGGTTCACCAAGCTCATTCAGAAGCTGCTTCCATCCGCAATATCCACGGTGATTTAATTACCAACCTCAGCATTGCTCTCTACGAGCTACGGATGCCGGAGTTTCTGGACGACCTAGACCGTTACCTCAGAGAGTCCGCCTCTGCGGCTCAATCCCCCATCCCTGTCATCGGAGTTTCCACCTCATCTCTCCCCTCGTCGACGCCTTCCGCATCTAGTTCCCCTTTGAACGATGAAGAAGAGGCAGTGTTCTTTCGTGCAGAACGCAACCATATTACCTCGCAACGACAACGGACTGGCACCATACCTCTATCCACCTCACATCCCCAGTACCATGACGCCTGCTTCGTATGTCACAGACTGGGCCATATACGTATCCACTGTCCCGTATACCAGTGTCCCACGTGCTTCCGCTGGGCACCCGGTCACATTCAAGGTCGTTGCCCACTTAGGCGTGGGCAGAGACATACAACCACGCCACCTGTTGCGCCCTCTTCCCGTTCCCGCCGATCAACGAATACCAATCGAGCTGCTCGACGCCCCCCTCCACTCTATACCCGTATCTCGGGTGAGACTTATTCACGCGACGACGACGACGCCACTCTCTATGACGGAGATGATCCGACCGACGATGTCGGATATGCAAACATGACCGGTTCTCCTGGACATTACGGGTTAAACATTTGACTAGTTTTTATCTTCGTCGATGACTTGATTCTAATACGGGGGTAATGTTACGATCATTCATTCTTTCCTTTCTCATTACCTTGTACTAAGTCCTAGTCGCTGGTTCGAGTCCTGCCTAGGCCTCTTATTTCTTGCTTACTTTAGTCAGCGGATGTTCTTCGATGTTCTTTCACATTCCATACTTCGTCATCGCTGACTCGTACTCTTACCAAGCATGACTCATTCCTATTCGTCATAGCTTGTTCTTACACATTCCAACCGGTTCCATGCCTGCCCTTAACTCGTTTCTCTACTTATATAAACCCTCGAGTTTCTCCTGTAACCTTAACTTAGACCTACGCAATCTAGCTTGGTCATTCCTCGCTTCCTTGAACCCTCTGAGAGTCACCGTCCCACTCTTGAACGGACGCTAGGCCTTAACGTGGACATCCCATCGTTAGGCTACCTTGAAACCCTTGTCTTTGACTAGGCTTTTGTGTCTACGCTTTGACCTACCCGGTACAAGCGTAACACAAAGCCCGAATGACAGCTAGAAGCTCCTTGTCATAAACCGGGTAGTTCTTCTCGGCAGAACTAAAGGAATGGGAAATGAAGGCACAAGGCCTCCAGAGGCCATCATCGCATTTAACCGAGAGCACAGCTCCCGTTGCAATATCACTAGCGTCCGTTTCTACTCTGACTTCTTTAGAGCGGTCAGGATAAGCTAAAAGCGGAGCGGTAGTGAATTGCTGCTTCAGCTTGTCAAAAGCTTGCTGTTGCTCCGGTCCCCACCGGTATGGTGTGTCCTTTTTGGTAAGGTCATTCAAGGGACGAGCAATGTCAGCGAAGCCCTGAATGAAGCGTCGGTAGAAGTTCGCCAATCCTAAAAAGGACTGAACACCCTTCAACCGAGTTGGCGCCGGCCAATCCAAAATAGCCTGCACCTTTGAGGTGTCCATCTCTACGCCTTTCTGGGAGATAACCATTCCCAAGAAATCTACGGAATCCACCGCGAAGCTACACTTTTCTGGTTTTACGTAAAGATCGTTCTCTCTGAGACGTTGCAATACGGTTTTAACTATTTCTAAGTGCTCTGCTCTAGTTTTTCCGAACGTAAAGATCATGAGATCGTCGATATAAATAATAAGAACCCCATGAAGATCGCTAAATAGATCATTCATCATTTGTTGGAATGTGGGGGGAGAGTTCGTAAGTCCAAAGTACATAACAACAGGTTCGTAAGCGCCAAATGGAGTAACGAAAGCCGCTTTCCATTCGTCACCTTCTTTTATTCTAACATTATTATAACCCCAACGTAGGTCCATTTTAGTAAACATATCAGCTCCTTTGAGCTGGTCGATAAGTCCGGAAATGAGGGGAAGAGGGTAAGCGTTCTTGACAGTTCCCTCATTTACGTAACGATAATCCATAACTAATCTCTTTTTACCGTCCTTTTTTGGAATAAAGAAAACAGGAGATGTCTGAGGGGATTTCGACGGACGAAGATATCCTTTCGATAACTCCTTATCGATGAACTTTTTAACGTCATCTAGTTCCTGTTCGGACATCGGAATCACCCGACCCTTTTTGGGAACAAAATCAGGCTTGAGATCTATTGCGTGGTCCCACGCCTTTCGGGTAGGCATACGCTCACTCTCTTGCTCTGAGAAGACGTCTAAGTACTCGTGGAGTTCTACTGGGACTTTCTCGGTGAGCCCCGCCTCAAACACTCGACGAATAGAAAACGAACGATTCAAATGATAGTTGACTACTTTGCACTGATCTGTACAGCGTGTGAATCGTACTCGTTTAGCTACCCAGTCAATTTCAGGGTTGTGCCTCTCGAGCCAATCGTAGCCGATGATCATATGATGAGTGCCAAGTACAGAAACAAAAGCGTCCATATGCTCGAAATGTTCATTGTGTCCCAAAACAAGTGAAACCTTGTGAGTGACACCGCCTATCGCTCCCTCTGAGCCGTCGGCGTTGTACACTGGAATAGGAAAAGGAAGTTCTTCCAGTGTCAAACCATGTCGTTCACAGAACGATTTATCTATAAACGTTTCGGTTGCGCCGGAATCCAATAGAGCGGCAAATTCCATTTTCTTCCATTGCTCCCCTTTGTCGTACATAATAGTAATAGCGAGATCCAGCTCGTTTTTTCGATTCTGATTCCTTACATGTATTTTTGATGGGATTTCTTTTTTCGAATATTTTACCTTAAGGGAATTAAGCACGAATTGTTTTACTTCTGTCGCCACGCCACTAAGGGACGCCCTTTCAGAAGAAGAAGAAAAGTTATATTGAAACGGAACACAAGGAGTAGTACTAATACAACCATTTGGTAAACTATGTCCGAGCCGCCGAGAACCCATTTCTCTCATTGGCTGTTTCCTTTTAAAGCTTCGGCTGCCTGTGCCTTGGCTTCTGATTCAATGCGGTCACGCCAATACGCTTCCGCTTCTTGATTGGTATATGCCGCTTGATGCGACATGTAACTTGTGCTGGTGGACGAGCCAGCGGGGTAGGGGGAAGGGGTAGGAGGGTAGGGTGCAGGGATGGTACCTGCGAAGGGCATCTGCCGGTTGTCAAACGGCAGGGAAGACTCAACGTATTGTTGCGAGTATGGATCCCACATAACAACTTGTCTCTGACGCGGCCTATGGGGCTTTGGGCACGCGTTTGCAAAATGACCTGGCTGGTCGCAATTGAAACAGTTTCCCCGAACGGGGGATCTTGGCATTTGCTGTGCTGACAGATCCATCGGGGCTCCGCGACCAGGCTGTGTGCCTGTGGGAGTGAAACGGGGGGCCGCATACGGAGCGGGGGGACGTGGGAGCGGACGTGATGCAATTGGGTAACGAGGGGGAAGATACGGATATGATGATGAAGGCCTGGGCGCAGTCGCTGGTGCCTGACGAACTGGAGCACCGCGTTCAACGACGATATGTTCGAAAGTTCGACCCAACTTTCGGTAGGTGTCGATCGTGTTGGTCAGATTTTGCTCATCAACATTGGTGTTGATTTGCGCCTGATAATAGATTTTGTAATCTATTGCCTTTTTCAAAAGCTCTTTGGCATGAGCATCTTCAATCTCCGATTCCGCTTTCAACAATTCAAACTCCTGGAGGAAGATGTCCACAGGTTTCCCAGCCTGCTTTAATGCTTCCAATTTTCGAAGACTCTCATGTGCGAGAACGTCTATTTGAAAATGTGATTTGAGGAGATGTAAAAATATTGTCCACGTGGGCCATGCTAGTAGTCCCAGGGGTTCTCTAACCGGTTCCTCTGCTTCGCCTTCTACTGGTGGCGGTGGTAGCAATTCGTATCGAGACCATTTTTCTATTGTCATCTGGGCGAACCCAGCTGCTTTTCCTTCTAACCGTGAGAGTACGGTGAGGCATCGAACCTTGTTGTTTTTCCACGTATGGACGGACTGCCAGGCGTTAACCTGCGCCCACCACAAACGGAACTTGGTGCGGTCACCATCCCATTTCCCAGGGTCGGCTACCTTTTTGGACACAGAGTCCGAATTGTCTGAAATGAGTGCCTTCAGAGCGGCGGTGAGAGCAGCGATGGGATCTACTGGATCTGCCATCGGAGTTTCGGGACGGGGAGTAGGGGGATGTGAACTTTCGGATGAGGAAGGGAAGTGACGTGGGGGAGATCTGTAACCCTGATCTTGTGGTTCTTGATCTAAGAACTCTGCTGACATATATCCTTACTGAACCCTATCTTCCAAAGGTTCTCTGGGGATGACAGACACGAGGACGAAGAAAATATTTTTTCGAGCGGAGGTAATACCTGCGACGCTTATCGGAATCTTTGCAGATCTTCTGAGGAAGTTTCCCAAGATCTGTTTGGATTTTGCACATATACTACTCTCGAACTTCTATCTTCGAGCAGTAGCAAAAAACTATCGTACTACAGGATACTATTTTTATTGTTTTTCTATTTTGTACCTCGGCGGTGCTGCCGGCTTACGTTGCTACGTATGACTCAGCCAAGGGGGCGGCGACGCGCTTTTCCCTTGTCGTCCTTCGCAATTGGGCACGATCCCAATCCGGTCTTCGAACAAAATACTATAGTATGGAGGATAACAGGAACGGGGCACTAAAGGCTGGCCCAAAAGAATAGAATAGCCAGATGGCGAATGCGTGACGTCAACGGGTGATCACGCGAACCCGGATCGTGTCTACAGTCAGAGGGTTGGCGCGTGAGCGGGCCCCAAGACGTCTCGAACGATCAAAAAGCCCCTAGTGCACTATGGGGAACAGCAACTTTATCCAATTTATGACGGCGGACGGCCGTATATGCAGCAGTGGACGGAGTTGCGGTCTCCTGTGTGTCACGTACACAAACGGTCTTCTTGACCAACTCTTTAGCCCTAGAGTCCAGGCGGTGTTTTCAAGTCTAATCCAAGTGTTATGACTGGGTCACAACACAGCGGGGACTTAAGGCAACACTAAGCCTTGCGAAGGAATATGCTGAGTACTAAAGCTTAATTGCGGTGAAGCAACAAATGGATTAGACTGGGGTCTGTGATAAGTACAGGGCTACTTATATACTATTGAGAAGTGCGCACAGACCAACAGCCGAATAAGGAAATCATAAAGAGAAAGATATATAAGGTAAAGGGACAACGATAAGAAAAGGTACCAGGCACGGATTCGGGTCTAGGCCATGACATCATTGCTGACTCATCTAAGTCTGGACCTTTGTCACGTGACCTGATTATGTAATAGTT
>JBBPTG010000247.1:0-35493 GCA_038093975.1 Chalciporus piperatus | reverse complement strand
ATTTCTACCCAAGATGAGTTTTTTTCTTCTCTCCCGTTCTTTTCTTTCACACCCAACCAAGTTTTAGCAACATGCCCACCTCCACCCGCTCAAACAAACGTGCTGCCCCTGCGCCCAAGGTTTCCAAGAACAAAAGCAAGGCAGCGGGAAAGAGCAGCGTGCCTGGACTGACTGCGGCAGAGGCCAAATCACTCAAGGAACTTGAGGCCAAGAAAAGGATGGCAGACGCTGCCATTCTTGAGGCAGAAAAACAAGGTAAGATTTATTCAACTAAGTATCAAACATCGATGTCTAATCATCTATGGCAAGTGAGCCGCAAGAGAGCGGCGGCGCTGCTCGCACGTGAACAGGAGCAAACCGGAGAACATGGGGATGAAGATGAAGATGAAGATGGCGACGAAGACGAAGACGAAGACGAAGAACAGCCTCCCTCCTCAAAGAAGCAACGTCGGCGAGGTGACATCAGCACACAAATGCTGGACGCGCTTTGGAGTGAGGGAGAGGTAGGTCAACAGGCCGACGAGGAACAGCTCCGTCCCCAAGTACAAGAGAATGAAGTGGAGGGGCAAGACCAGGATGAGGAGCAGAGGGAGGGGGAGGGGGAGGGTGATGACGCAAATGAGGTATGGTTTCCCTATGTCTTGAAAATCATGCTAAAAGCCATGGACTTTCTAGATTGTTTTTGGGCCCAAGGACGAGGAAGAGCGGAAGCCCAGCATCCATGCCACCCCACCGTCTCTACGCCAGGGCCAGGGGCAAAGGCAAAAAGTCAAATTGTCGTCATTTGGGACTCCCCGCTCGAGCAGGCTGGCGAAGCTAGGCCACACTTTAGTGCGCCGCTATGTATCAGTGACTAATTCCTTTCCTCTGGGTATTCAGAAGGACGACATGTGCTGGAATGTCCTGATTGAAGCTGGTAGAAATGACAAGCCCATCGGTTCTCTCCTCAAATCCCTGGAAGACGACCTCCAGATCAAGAAAGGGTTGATCGACTATGTAAGTTCCATTCCTTTCAATGACAATGTACTACCGTACTACTAAAAATCTGTACAGGCCTGGGGAGGAGTTACACAGGTTCGAGGTGAGCTGGTGGCGAAGGCACGCTATGCAGTCCCTGCTGCATACGGACTACCTGGTGGACTCAAGGGGGAATCGCTGGCCTCTGCCATCAAATGGTTGGTGGAGAAGGGAAAGATGCTGCACAGCGGGATCAACATCAAGGTCAGTTGTATTTCCAACACACGCTTGACTATATCACTGATCAAAAATTTGAAACCAGGAACGTACCTGCAATGAGGATGGGCCGTGGGCCCATCCTATATTTTCCCAGCTTATCACCAATCAATGGTGGGGAACACGGGGTGAGGGTACCCGGCTGGGCACCACACCGTTCAACCCATACCTTAATGCCCCAATAGCTCAGTTGGCTTTTGTGGCTACAGCGGTAGGTTTGGTATCTCTTAATTTTCAATTACTGACATTCAAGTTCACAGGTGGAATGCGTCCTTGTAGGCTTGATCAATGGGGCACCTCAAGAGTTCAACGACACAGTTTTCAGGCCAAGGTATATTGTTTTTCAAGTTGTAGTCGACGCTTCGACGCTTATTTTACTATCCATATTCAGATGGGAGCACTACATGAAGATGCTCCAAGAATTTGAGGCAAAGTGCCCAACCTATCTGGAAGGCGTTCAAAAGAGGATCCAGGAGGACACCGGGTAAGTTCTCACTGATTTTTGACAAGACGTCGCTGATTTTTAACGATACAGAGTGAACCCAGCGTCATCATCAGGTCTTTCCTTTGATTTCACCAGTCTGGAGACCAAGGCCAAAACCTCCAACGCTACTGCCACCACCACCATCCCCACCCCCATCCCCGCTACTACAGCTAACACTGCCATTTCTGCTGCTGATACCCCCGTCGTTTAGATTTATTGTTTTGATTGTTTTACTTCTCATTTCATCATGTATTATATTAGCACCGAATTCAGCCTGAAGTATTTTAACTCAAGTGTGATATTTTGACATAAAGAGTGAAAAATGGCGCCATATGGAAAAGCCCTCAGTTGTTTTTTCACTTTTCCATTTGGTGCACATTGTGCACATATAGCTTATATTGATAGAGGCCTTTTACATGTCTACAGGCCCTGCTATATGTTGCAATTTGGTGCTATTTGTATGCTATATGATGCACTATAGTTGGGTACTTTTCCCTTTTTGCCATATGGCCCATAGTGCACAAATAACATCAAATAGCATCATATAGCAACAAATATTGCCATATGGTGACATATGGCATAAGTCATTTTTCCTGATGGACGTGCAACTTCCCAAAGAAAAGGAAAAGACCGTGGAGGAAATGGTCCCAAAAGAGTACCACAAATTCCTCAAAGTGTTCTCTAAAGGAGAATCAGAGCGCATGCCCCTACGCAAGCCGTGGGATCACGCTATTGATCTAAAAGAGACGTTCAAACCTAAAAAGGGTAGACTGATACCACTTTCGGAAACAGAACAGAAGGAAGTCAGCGACTTCATCGATGATCAGCTCAAAAAGGGCTACATCGCGCCTTCTAAATCCCCCCAAACGTCACCAGTCTTCTTTGTACCTAAAAAGGATGGACGTAAACGCATGGTACAGGATTATCGGTACCTAAACGAACACACGGTCAAAAATAACTATCCATTGCCGTTGATCGGCCAACTCGTCGATAAGCTCAAAGGAGCTAAATTATTCACAAAGATGGATCTCAGATGGGGATACAACAACGTTCGCATCAAAGAAGGCGATGAATGGAAGGCCGCCTTCGTTTGCTTCCGTGGTTCTTTCGAACCCCGAGTCATGTACTTCGGTCTCTGTAACTCCCCCGGCACATTCCAAGCGATGATGAACGAGATCTTCGCAGACATGGAAGACGTGCTCGTCGTCTACATAGACGATTTGATGATCTTTACCAAAACAGAAAATCAGGCAGAACACGACAAAATCGTGCTTGAAGTTCTTCGCAGACTAGAAGAAAATGATCTATTCGTGAAACCCGAAAAATGCAATTTCCGCGTATCAGAGGTAGAATTCCTTGGAATGATCGTAGGAAAAGATGGGATAAAAATGGATCAATCTAAAGTCACCGCCATACTGGAATGGCCAGAGCCGAAGAACGTCAAAGGCGTAAGAAGCTTCCTAGGTTAGCAAACTTCTATCGAAGGTTCATTCAAGACTACGCGCAAGTCGCACGTCCTCTCAATGACCTAACCAAAAAGGAACAAGCCTTCATATGGGATGACAAATGTCAAATAGCGTTTGATACGCTGAAAAAGAGTTTCACCTCAGCTCCCATACTCGCCTTCCCTGACGGCAACTGTCAATTCCGCCTAGAATGCGATGCATCTAATTACGCAACAGGCGCAGTCTTATCTATTCTGAAAGAAGACAAATGGCACCCGGTTGCCTATTCATCTCATTCCATGACTCCGCAAGAACGGAATTATCCTATCGCCGATAAAGAAATGCTCTCAGTCATTCAGGCACTAGAGCAATGGCGGCATTACCTAGAAGGTGCTAAGCACCAGTTTGAGATCTGGAACGACCACGCAAACCTGCAGTGGTTCATGACGAGACAGGATCTCAACCGACGACAAGCGCGCTGGGCGCAATATCTATCTAGATTCAATATGCTCTGGGTTTACAAACCTGGACCTTCTATGGCAAAAGCTGACGCTCTCTCACGACGAGAAGACCACGCCGTCGGAGTTGAAAATGACAATAAAGGAATATTGGTCATTGCTCCCGAAAACATCCGCACAGTCGCCCTAACAGATGAAGGGGCACGGATCAAGCAAAGAGTCTTCCTTGCAACGTGCAAGCTATCTGAGACAGAAGTTCAGAAGTTCCAAAAGAAAGGCATTCATGAGAAGCTTGATGGCTTACTCTACGACGAAGAAGATCGGTTGTACATTCCGGAAGACAACATACTCCGAATGGACATCATTCGTTTACATCACGACACACCGGCTGCAGGACATCCTGGATATGAGAAAACGCTAGAACTCATCCAACGATCTTACATGTGGCCTGGACTCGCCACTCTCGTAAAAGATTACGTATCTCACTGTCAGACCTGCCAGAGATTCAAAGGAACGAATCAGGCACCTGCAGGTCTTCTCCAACCCTTACCGGTTCCTAGCGGACCCTGGCAACACATCACTGCGGATTTCATTACGGGTTTACCCGAATCACGTGGTTTTAATGCAATCTTGACGGTGGTAGATCGCTTCTCGAAAGAAGTCGAACTCATACCATGCACAAAAACGTGTTCGGCCCTGGAAACCGCTCGCCTATTCCTTTCTCACGTATGGAAGCATCATGGACTTCCTTTATCCATTACATCAGATCGAGGACCGCAGTTCGCAGCGCAAGTAGCCAAAGAAATCAATAATGCTCTTGGTATTGATACCAAGCTCAGTACAGCATTCCATCCGCAGACAGACGGACAATCAGAAATCGTAAACAAAGAAGTTGGAAAGTTCCTACGAATCTACTGCTTCGATAAACAAAACCAATGGGTAGACTGGCTAGCCATCGCCCAGTTCTCTATTAATAACAAGTATCATACTTCAACGAAGAAATCACCGTTTGAAGTCACACGGTCATACGAACCACGCATGGGCACAGAGCCATATGCTTCTACTTCTCAGGCACCAGCTGCCAAATCATTCACAGACGCAATGCGAAAAACGATTGCCGATGTAGAAAAGAACCTGGCCAAGGCCCAGGAACGCATGAAATCGCTAGCCGACAAACACCGCTCGGCTGCGCCCGAATATGAAATTGGACAGCAAGTCATGCTGTCAACCACAGACTTACGTTTGACACGCGCATCAGACAAATTATCTGAAAGATGGCTGGGTCCATTTAAAATTATCGCCTTGGCAGGGCCAAATGCAGTAAAACTACAGCTTCCATGAGACATTCAAATCCACCCTGTGGTTAATGTCCGTCGAATCAAACCTTACAAGGACCGCCTTGACGGCCAGCCTACAGCACGGCCTGGACCAGTCCTTGTTACGGAAGAACGAGACAACGAATGGGAAGTCGACTACGTCGTTGACACACGGTACAAGGGAAAGAAACTGGAATACCTCGTGCACTGGAAAGGTTATGATGAGACCGATCGCACTTGGGAACCAAGAGCTAATCTGGCAAATGCCAAAGGCTGCTTGAAGGACTTCTACGCAAAGAATCCAGCCGCACCTCGTGCTCTATCCATTAATCCCGCAGATTTCCTATTCCTATTCCAGAAACGTCCAGAAAATCTCACGGACAACGGACCAGCCAAAATTGATAGACTCATGGCAAACCTGTCCAGTCCATTAAAAACACGGGCTACGCCCACATAAACAGTACCAAATAGGGAAACAACGTATATAAGGCCTGGATGCCCACCCACCACCCTTCATTCCCCAACAAAATACTCCTCATACGTTCTAAATCACTATGGACGCATACCTCAACGGTGTTGCCTACACTCGCCCCCTTGCTCAGACCGACATGTCGGTCAACAAGCTTCATCGCACCGCGCTCCTCGCTGTCGTCAGCGCATCCCTCTTCCTCTTGATGGCCATGCCGGTCGTCGTCTATGTCCTTCTCCTCCTTCTCGTCGTCATCACGCTGGTCGTGACCCTCATCGTGCTCTACACCTCCCTCCGATTCGTTCACATGCTCGTGACGGATCGTACCACCATCGTCGAGTACCAGATCTCGTGGAGCGAGATGTGGATGACTCTCAAAGTTATGCACCCCGACGTCTTGCCCCCTCGTTACGCAGATGACCCTATCCCAGCCCTAGTGGCTTCAATGCGACCGACACCCTCACCCACCCTGGTCAACGGTCATCTTGACGTTCCTCATAACGAAGACGCCCACGGTTGGCAACAATGGCATGACGCGGATAACATGGAAAACTGATCACCTGGAAGTTGATCCATAGGAAGGGGGTAGTGTTACGGTTCATTACGGTTCTCTCACCTTCACAGACACTTTTCGGACTTCAACGTTTCGTTCCATTCGATCTTATCTAATCTCTCTCATCTTATCTTTCAGACACGTGCTCATTCACTTTCACTCTTCGCACGGTCGCCCCTTATGGTTATATTCATTCTCACGCACTGCCTTACCTTGACAGTTAATCTCCGTGCTGCGCATGGCTATGCCACAGCCTTTCACCTCATGTACTTAATCTCCGCTATCTCGGCTATGCTTCACAGCCTCCTTATCTCGCTTCTATTCTCATGGGTTCAGGGTAACTCCTTATTTAGTTATAGTTAGTACAAACATGTACAAACACTTAGGATAGTATATAAACACCAAGGAACTGCTGGTAACCCCAGCTTAGTTCACTTGGTCTTTCCCCAAGACTCAACCGTCCTATCTCAGTCATTCTCCATTCTCTTCTTCTAAACCGCTTCACTTGGCGATAGTGTAGACCTGATCTCAATACGAGTTTTGGGTCGTTTCATCTCGTGCCAAGTCCCGTAAAAGGGTGTCCCTGGTGGACATAGGCTTCGTAACAGGGGGGAATCGGGTTCTAAAAACCATCCGAGACCAACATGGTCAAAGGACACCCTCGGCCTCATCGTCACTGCACTGTAGCTCGCTACAATGTACATGGTGGGGTGGTTAGTCAGATTTGATCACACTTCTGGCGAGGCAGTGGACTTTTACTAGATCGCGGATCCGTACGTAGTACCTGTTTGGGTTCTACAAACGAAGCACTAGTAAGGGAACGGGAAGCTCTAGTTCGAAGTCGTGACTCGAACGGGGGTGGGCCGTGGCATACATAGGTAGTCCCTTTGTGTGGCCTGAGAGGACAAAATCCCCTGCCGGTTGGCTTTAAGTTCCACAAGAACTGGCCAGCTCATGTTGTTTTCACGAGACACTTTGTAGTGGTGGGTCTCGCAAGAGCACCCTTTGCTTGGGATGGCCCGTATAGCGCACGACTACCACAACGAACTCCAGATTACTGGACTACGACCGTACGACGACCCGGAGCGCCAACAAGCACAAGAATTCGTCCTCCAACAAATACCGACATCACAAAAATTCGAAGCCCCCCATTCAGACCTACACCAGGGAATAACAGAGCAACAAGTCACCGTCGCCCTCAAGGGGGCAAAAAATGGCACCACAACCAGCCTTGACGGTCTCCCATATGAGTTATGGAAAACGATACATGAGCACCACGTACAAAACACTAAGCTAGACAAACCAACTTTCAACATCGCCGAGTGCCTAACAATCATATACAATAACATCCAGCAGTATGGAACGGACCCTACTACAGACTTTTCAATAGGTTGGATGTGCCCCCTATACAAAAAGAAAGATAGAACGAAGATCGAAAATTATCGACCGATAACGCTACTAAACACGGACTATAAGATTATGACGAAAATACTAGCAACCCAACTAGCAACACATGCAACAACCCTCCTCCACCCGGACCAAACTGGTTTCGTCCCGACAAGATCAATCTTTGACCCGATACGACTAGCGGAAACAATGTGTGCATACGCCGACTACATGGAAGAAGATGGAGCAATAGTTGCACTAGACCAAGAGAAAGCATATGACAAGATCGACCACAAGTACCTCATAAACACTCTCAAGACCTTCAACCTCCCCGAAAACTTTATAGCCACTGTAAAATCTCTCTACGACCACGCATACACGGCAGTCATGGTAAACGGAGTCCTAAGTGAAAAATACAAAGTAACACGAGGAGTGAGACAAGGAGACCCACTCTCATGCCTCCTCTTTAACCTGGCGATCGAGCCTCTAGCCGCGTCAATACGGAACGCACCAGAATTAACAGGATTCATGGTACCAGGCGCAAAAAGTAAAATAATAGTGAATTTATATGCAGACGACACAACCGTATATCTATCAAAATCAGACCGGTACGACGTTTTAGAAGCTATCCTCACCCGATGGTGCAAAGCATCTGGAGCGAAATTCAACTTAGAAAAGACTGAAATCATCCCAATAGGCACGAAACAACACAGGGACCGACTGTCCCAAACACGACGTCTACACCCCAATGATACACCGCTGGCGGAAGGAATAAAAATCGCTGAAGATGGCCACCCAACCCGAATACTAGGAGCCTGGATAGGGAACAACACAGACCAAGCACAGACGTGGACAACAACAATCGAGAAAATACAATCCGCCCTAGACAGGTAGGCTACAGCACACCCGACACTTGACGCAAAACGCCTGATCACCCAGATGGTGGTCGGAGGAATGACTCAATTCCTGACGAAAGCACAAGGGATGCCGCCACAGATATGCAAGACCCTAATGACAATGACAAGAAAATTTATTTGGGACGACAAACGAACCCCACCTGGCCTCAGCGTTGAGCAACTTATCCAACCCAGAGCAAACGGGGGAATAAACCTCCTAGACTTAAATGCCCGAAACCAAGCCATCGACCTGACATGGTTAAAAACATATCTAGACCTCTCACCCAAAAGACCCACCTGGGCGTTCGTAATTGATGCAACCATCAACTGCATCCAAAAAAATGGAATCCGCAATCCAGACGACATAAACACCTTCCTAACAATATTGAGACCGTCAGGAAGACAGAGGAAGAATATGAGACAAATACCGAGACCAGTAACTACACTGTTGCAAACGGCAAAGAAATGGAACCTGACCTTCGCACCCCTCAAACTATCAAAATCCCTAAAACGACAAATGCCGGCGTGGTTCCACATAGGAGTCCCGCCGAACCTATATCATAAAAAAAAAATGGAATGCCTACGCAACACCCACAATGCAAAACGAACCCCCGCATACACCGACGGATCATGCATCAACAATGGGAAACAAGATGCAAAATGCGGAGCCGGGATCTGGTTCGGAAATGACCACCCCGGAAATCGAGATATACGAGTACCTGGGCCTAACCAATCTAACCAAACAGGAGAAATAGCAGCGATAGCGATAACACTATTAGAAACCGAACCAACGAAACCACTCACAATAATATCCGACTCAATGTATGCAATAAACGGATTAACGAAACATCTGGGGTCATGGGAAGACAAAGGATGGATAAACGTCAGTAACGCAGAATGGTTCAAACTAACGGCCTACCAACTCCGCAAACGAGCGGCACCAACAAGCTTCCAGTGGGTAAAAGGCCACAGCGGAACCGCCGGAAATGAAGCCGCGGACGAATTGGCAAAGCGGGGAGCAAGCAAAGATCAAATAGACGAAATAGATATGAATACCCCAGAGAACTTCACCTTACGAGGAATGAAACTAGCGGCCCTGACGCAGGCAACAGCATATCAAACAATAACCCAGAAATCGACGAAACAATACCTGAGGCCCGCCCTAATGAACCTCGACATAGCACGGCACGCAGTGAAAGACTGGTCGGGATCACTGGAATCTGACAAGACAATATGGAATAGCCTAAGAAACCCAGATATTAGACGACCAGTACAAACATTCCTCTTTAAAGCAATGCACGGATCAATAAGAGTCAGAAACTATTGGAACAACATACCAAACTATGAACATAGATCAAGATGCGCACTTTGTGATGACTCAACTGAATCCCTGGAACACATACTAACGGAGTGCAAGAGCACGGAGCGAGTGGTCGTTTGGCGAGAAACAGAACGACTATGGTCGAGCCAAAGTGGTGCATGGCAACAACCGCGAATAGGACAGATACTGGGGTGCGGAGCAATATCGGCACTGAACAACGAAGAACAACACCCAAACCATAGAGAAACGGGGAGGACAAGGCTACAACGCATCCTAATATCAGAGTCGGCACACCTGATCTGGGCGATCCGCTGTGGACGAGTGATAAGCGGTCGACAATATAATGAACAGTCGATCAAGAAACAATGGCTCGATAAGATAAACTTACGATTAGACGCAGATCGTCGAATAGCGAGATCACGAAAGAAACAGAAATTTACAACAAAGGTAAAAAATACCTGGGAACCAATAATAAAATCAGGAGACCCCTTAACAAGAGACTGGGTAGAAGACCTGGAGGTTTTAGTGGGTATTACGCTAGCCTGACCCCTGAATACACCGGGGCAACTGGCTGGCACACGGAGTCCCACACCCCCTGAGTAATCAGGGCGTGCATAAATGCATTTTTCCTCGGATCGGGATACTCGTTGAGGATCCCGCCATAGCGTATTATGTAGGACTAGATTAGTCAGTCGCTGCATAATAACATCGCTTATCCAAAAAAAAAAAAAAACAGAGCAAGGCTTTAGTTTGTCTTTTCTGAGGCAACTTGAAGGGAAACCTCGCGAGAGCACGGTGAATACGAGCCGCTGACCCAAGGTCACTGACTCACGGGGCAATTCGGAACAACAGGCATCGCCGCCTGGGCCCTCGTTTCCTGCATCTTTCCCCAGTACCATCGATGGGGAAGTTATAAAGAGAGTACTGGAGCTCTGCAATGGATGCACCATGAACGACGCCAGAGACCTCTAACAAAACCATCATCAGAAGTCCAAATGTCTTTGTCTTTATGCCAATCGCTGGCAGCGAAGATGTCATGACTATCAACAGATATCTGGAGAATGGCATCGGTTCGCGACAGTGATAAATAAAACTTCGTGCAGACGAACGTCATCTGCGAGTCAGACACAGAGCTTCGTATGAACCGGAGGGTCGTCGACCCGTCAACAGTCTAAGGTATATCCTGCACAGCACAAATGACGGCTACTGGCAGGCGACCGACACGGGAACATACAACAAACGTCCTGCGTTTAGAATCTGAAATAGAGGTACACAGATCGTGGAGATAGTCCACGTACAGCTTCAAGGCCATCCAAACCTACCCATCCCCCATCCCCCGTCACCGTCACCTCCTTATAAAACATCAATCGCCCTCGCATTATCTGTCAAATATCCCACCTCTACCAACGTATCCTGCTTCACCTGCGCCCCAATCACCGCGTCCGCCGCAACTCTCTGATACCCGCGATGCGTCAACGCAAGTAACAACCCGCCAAATGGCTGTCTCAGCCGCGCAAACAAGCGCATCGCTCGGGTCAGCTTCTCCAGCTCGAATCCGCGATCGAGGAGAATGTCATTAAACCAAGGGTAGACGAGGTACAATGTATCCCGGGATGAAAGCCTGTCATTCGTTCGGATGTCCACATCTTCGAGGATGGGATTCTTGGCGCAGTAATGATGAGCGTTCGAGCCGGTTGTTTGAAGTGATGAGAGAGATTCAAGCTGAAACATGATACAGGAAAGCTTCATTCGGTTGGCCGCTAACGAGGGTGCGGGAAGGTTAGTCAATCGGTCGTAGAGTTCCATGATGCTATTGCGATAGTCGTTTGTTTTACGTTTGGATCTGTAGACCAGATCTTTCAGGTCATCATCATCGAGTGGTTTGGGAAGGTGTGAAGTCGCCAAGTCTTGGAATACGGAGATATGAGCAGGGAAGCAGCTATTGAAGCCGCCGGACTTTCCGCTCCAAGCGAGGATGCTCGCGTCTCCCGTAGCTGTCAGAAGGTGTCCCAGGAGACGTCCGAGCGCAGAACTTTCCCCCTCGCCATATATCACCGGGATAGAGACTGAGAAGATTCCGAGCAATGAGTACGCAGCATCTTCCACGACTGTCGTTGTACGAGCCGAAGCGAGGGAAAGTTTCTTCCGAATGTCATCTTGGCCAGGCTGAAGTTCATGCACAAAGTGCATAAGGTCCGGATTGCCCTTCACCTTTGATTCCATCGCGGTTCTGATCTCCGGAGCCTCCTTGTGGTTCCACCTCATCAACCCCAGGTAGGGTTTCCAATCTCCTGTGTAGAACCGAATAACCCTGGCTGCTACATATTCCTGGTATGTCCAACCGCGAGAAACCCATCGAGCATTTTCAAGGCCCAAATCAGCGTCTCGAAGGAAGACGATCGTCAGGGCTGCGCCATGGTACCACCTGAACATGGAAACGAGTGACTCCTGCAGCACGACCTGGTCCTGCTTGTCTATACAAGATGTGTCCGACCATGCCCAAACGTATCCGGCATCACGGGCAAGGGCGCAGAAATCTCGCAACTTGTCATTTTCTTTTGTTTTCTGCAGTTCGTAGACAGTCGTCTTCTCGACCAGATGAAAGAGCGGCTCGTCGTTCTCCCACGTATGGGATAACATGACATAGCGATAGTATTTGGCCACCACCTCTTTGATGCGTGTATGGTCAA
Source organism: Chalciporus piperatus (assembly GCA_038093975.1). Classification (NCBI taxonomy): domain Eukaryota; kingdom Fungi; phylum Basidiomycota; class Agaricomycetes; order Boletales; family Boletaceae; genus Chalciporus; species Chalciporus piperatus. Next base: position 23,242 of record JBBPTG010000247.1, on the reverse strand, counting down.
TCCCGGTCATCATCGAAGCACAGAGTGCATTGAAGTCCGGGGTTGCTGTGAATGCCGCCGCCTGCTGAGCTTTGGTACGCATACGACCCGTGGTGGTGTTGATGAGAACACGTGGTGAATTGCGAATGGTATGCTCAATCTCTGCGCGTATCGCAGCCTCTATCTCTGGAAGCCTGGTGTATGGTTCTGGAGTGAAAAATTAAGACCGATCCCAAGGACAACGATGCAAAATAGAACTGACGGGGGAATTGCATGTGTTGATCATTTAAATGCGAAACCATCGTCTTGTATGCTTCGAAAGCGTCATCGTAACGCCCTGCTCCGAGTAGCGCCGCATGCCTGGCTTGATATCCACGAGGGGATGAAGGATGGGAGTTTAGTGCCTGAGGGAGAAATGTCTAGATGAATAGGATGATGCGACAAGTTCGACTGTACCTCTTCTGCATCACTTATGGCTTCCTCCCACATCCCTACCGATGCCTGTACTTCGCTTCGCCCAACAAGAAAGTCAAGAGACGTGGGATGGAGGGACAGTGCCGCTGAGTAAAGTTTTATTGATTCGCGGTGCGACTGTGAGACGCGAGCGTCTGCATGTACTCGGCTCCCTAGCTTCTTGAGGAGCCGTAGTTTAAATTCTGATGAACGATGTTCAAACAAACAGCAGCTACAAGCCATTGGAAACAGCTCACCAAGAGACCATGTTACCGCTCCATGTTCACTCTCGATCGTGTGGAAACACTCGGTTGCTTCTACTAGACGCTCAGTGGTCTCGAGCCTCTCGCATATTGCTTTGTGAATCGAAGACTCGCGGTCTCCCAACTTTGAACGGAAGAAAAGTCAACATGAGCCCCATAATCGCATGAACAGTACCTCAGCTGCAATGCCCCAGGTATCCTTCCACGACCCATTGTCCACAAGTGCGTTTGTCCATTTCAACAGAAGTTTATCGTCGTCAATGCTGGGGCTAAGGAACAGCGCAGCCGTATAGCGCGAGATCGCTTCTTGGAGTTGTTTGTCGTTCAAGGCCTTATCACCCATTTGCTCGAGCACCGCCACACGGCGTTTCATGAATACTCATGGCGGGGTTCGGTGAATCACCCTCAGTTTTCCAAAGTTAAGCTCACCGTTGATCCATTCGGCGTTTGAAATTGTCCCGAGACCCTGCGGAAAGGGGCCATGCAACACGAGCAATGACCCAACTGAATCCTCCGTGCGAGGGATAGCTGATATGGCATCATGTAGATGTGCTTGAACCACGTTTCTGAGATCCTCGAAGCGCCATCCAGAAAGCTTTGGTGAAGGTCAGTATCCTTGCAATCCATTCAGATGAATCCATACCAGAGAAATTAAACGAAGCTCTGCACTTTCCTTGAAAGAGACGGGCGCGCACGCCCGTTCAAATGAACGGATCGCCTCCGCATAGTTCTTTTGAACAAGGTAATGATTTCCAAGGTGATGATACACCTGCGCCTGAACAGAAACCAATCAACCTCCAAACCTCATGGCACTATGGAACTGAGCACTTACCTGGACAAGGAGGCAAACCGGTTTGGGGTTTAACGAACCACCCATGGTCGTTAAGCGTTTTGCTGCATCTTTCGAGGCCCCGGTCATAGACAATATGACATACTGATTTCGACAATCATGGCGATAGTTATGAGGACAAGGGAGGCATATATAGAGTGCGGAGTTCTCACCTTGATTAACAAAGAAGTTTAATTTCACTCGCATCACATAGCGTAGAAGCCAGTTCGAACGTCTCGAACGCTTCTTCCCCTCGCTTTAGGCCAAAAAGTGCCCAGCCTTTCGCGACGAGTCCACTAATGGAAATTCGACGCTCGAGAGACTTTGTGCAAGGGTGAGCATCCGCACGTGATGGAGCGATGAAAGTACCTCTTCGGCATCCTTTTTCGCGTCTTCCCAGTTCAATTGGCGTGCTTGTATGAAGGCACGGTTGGCGAAGGCATGATGAATGCTTTTGTCAGAAGGGTGGCTGATCTCTCCCGTCAATACGGCTTTTGCGCTCTCGAGCTGGCCTTGTATCCAAAGTGTGAACGCAGCATGGCTGACGTTCAAGAGTGGTAGTTGAGGAGCGGGCTAAGATAATCACGCGGTCAGAAGGGGGTACGGAGCTTGTTGCAGAGGTGCACTCGCCTTGTCCAAGTAGCGTTGCGGTACTATCCCGTTGAGAGAGCGAACGATAATCCTGTTGTCCTGTCCGACGGTTGCGAGGTGGAAACCGTCGAATGAGAAGGCAATGGAGCGTGCTCCGTCCTCTACCTGACCGAGTTGAGTAAATGTAGACGCGTCCCAAAACGTAATAGCGCGCTTTGTGGAGGATGCGATGACTTTGTGGTTTCTTGCGAGAGCGATTTGCTCCCAACCACGGCCGTGGGGGTGTTCACCTTGAGCGCGTTGTTCGGATAGCAGAGATGCGGTGCTTGTGTCGAAACAAGCTATTGTTCCATAATTTACAGCAAAAATGTGGTGCCCGTTATCCGTCCACTCGAGAACTGTCGGTGGTTGATAGACACTGATCTGCACGAGTTCATTGCCATGGGCGCTGTCGAAGATCTTGATGGGATGACCGTACTGGGTGGTGGCGATGCGCGTCCCATCAGGTGAGAATTTGAGTGCGAGCGGATGATCGGCCCGGTTCAAGATCAAGTGTTGGCCCCCTCCTCCTCCGTTCGCGGTGACTCGGATGTTCCAGACAGCGGCGGGCTCATGAGATGACCCACTGACGACCCTCTTCGAATCTGGAGAAATGTCGACGGCGAGAACCCGACCGCTGTGTCTCATCTCGGTCACCTTCTCGCGCCGCTCAGCATCCCACACCGTCACCACCCCGCCCTTTGTTCCAGCAACGATCCGACGCCCATCTTTTGGTACAGCGATGCACTGGACATCTCCGCCAGCGTTTGTATACGATCCAACCTGTCTGCAATCACTTCTTCGCCATCGTAGAACAGTCCCATCCTCGCCGCCACTCAGGAAGTGCTCTGCATCATGCAGGAACGCAACCGTGAACACCTTATGGTCGCGGTACTGGTGCTCTATTTTAGCTGCTCAGTGGACGGCCAGTCATGGTTTCGCTTTGTCTCCACACTACTACCACACACCGGTCATTATTCAACATTTGCTCGTGGCAGATGGACAGGCTTCGCAGTGGGGAGGGACAGGGCTGATTTACTGGTTGGCCTCCTTTGTACACATATTCATTATACTCATCGTTATCATAGGATCAGTTCGCACAAGCCCCATTGGCTCTGTTTTCGGCTTTTGTGGGTTATCTACAAGTCTACTGTCACACCAATTTGTTGCAGCACGAATCCGGTTCCTGGCAACAGAACGCCGTACACGCGACACAAGCAGGTATCTTTCCCATAGACAACGCAGGCCCGCAGAATGGACAAAGTTATCTTACTCTCCAATGCGAGCTTGACCCGGTCTTCTCGATCCCGAGCGCATGTCCAGATACGTGACGACATGCAATTTTGGATGGACATTGACGAAGGAAGGTGCATGACAATTGCGAGGAGGCCATGGGGTGGGATAGAGGACCGCTCACCAGCTCATGAGGGGTGGTGGCAGGGCTCCTTCCCATCTAGGTTGCATGGTCTCCACGGTGCTTGGGGTTCCCGAGTCATTCTGTTCGAGAAAATTCCTGATGTCCCTTCGGCATCATGGCTATCACGAAGAAGCGCTACTCTTTTTGGTACCTTTCTATACCTTGTCCTCGTGTTGCTTGCCAGCATCTGATCGCTTTCATTTCAGAATTCAAACTGTACTCAGTTGTTCTGTTTTTGGATAACGCGAAGCGCTCAGTCCTCAGATGCCTCTCGAACCTGGGGCCGTCCTAGCAGCGAGATAGAGAAACTACCTGACTCAAGACTCAATTCAGCGCAAGCTGACTGGTCTATTAAGCACCTCGTTTCTGGCGCATGTCAAAGTTGATAAAGTGGTTGGTCGCAGCTCAGTTTATGTAACGGCGCGTCTATCGAGACGCTCGTCACCGCAGGGCTGCTTGGTCCTGAGATTATCCCTGAGCCTTTCATCAATATATCGACTCAGTCTTTCCACCCTTTTCCCGCAAGGCAATTCGTGGCTTCCTCTGGAGCGTTACCGCCCTCCCACACACCCGGGACGCCGCTCTGCAGAACACTTAGTAACATTGCCGCTTCGACCTCCACTTACGAGCTCTGACTAGCGGATCCCTTAGATCGAAGTGAAGTTAAACACGGTCTGCACCATTCTTATCGATTGTCAGTGCCTCCCCCCCTTCGCGTGCTTTGTTTGCATGATGGAAGCTGTTCCTAGCCTGTGGAAGAGAACGGTGCTACAGGACGGCACCTTTGACTGTCCACGTTCACTTGATGAAACTTTACCTTCAAATTTGCAGGTTCCCTGAGAAGCCCTCCAGTCCCTTTTACAGGAACTACTGTCCACCAAGATCGCAGTTGTCTCAGTTACTATCCATTTAACCCTTGATGGATGGAAATGGTGATGTAAAGAACTCGTTGCACACGCGCGGATTGGCACGCGGCCTCGCAGAAATTCTCCACTCGGTATCATAATGGCTGTCCAGGGTTGGCTCGCTAGTCGGCTCAGGTTGTTCAACTGAAAGGGAGTCGGGTGACTCCAGTATTCATAAAACCTCGTTGTGTTGAATTCAAGGTCAGAATTTCACTTTTTGGCTTACATCCTATTCCCAACTTGATCGGATATCTCCCGTGCCTACTACCAGGGAAAGAGATGGTACGCCCCCTACAGACGTGTTCCACGGATTATCCCTGGTGAACCGACATTGTGGAAGCCAGGATCTATGATTAATGACTCCATGATGGATCTACCCAACGCAAACCACGCCGGCGCCTGGATAGATAAATCCGTTCCTTTCGCCCGATCGTTCCGGGAGGGCAATCGATTTACATCGGATCGACATACAACCCCTCGCTCAGGATCGTCGGCAACTGTCCAGCTTCCATTCTACGAAGCTTATTTGATGCTTCGAATGTATGCCGTCACCCACACATCCAGAGACAGGGTGCGGTGGAAGGTGAGCACGATTGATCACGAAATGAAAACATTTTCAAACCGCCTCCTCTCAGGGACATGTGTTCAATGTCATCGACTTCTTGCTGTGTGTCCAGGCGCTAGGTATCTGGCTTGGATGATCCATACGGCTCGTACAGCCTCTTTGGCTGCAAGTGCGGTCGTGTCGCAGGGTCCTCTGGCGCCATCCGACGACTTGAACATATAAAGACCCTTTCCTCACCTTCTGGATCCCCCCAACAATCACTTTTCTCTTCATCGTCCAGACACCAATCACTCTGCATGTACATTCCTAGTACCTCCACCATGATCGAGAGTTATTCTACTAACCGACCTAATCTCCCCTTCGACAAGCCACCTCGCTTCGCCCTTGATACTGCGGGCATGGCAGGTGCTTTCGGTGGGGATGAGGCCGTTTCTGCCATGACGATAAGCCACGTGTACGAAAGCTCGCCGTGGCTAGGATGGCACAACTCCCCAGGGTCGATTCAAATGGCCCGGCGGCTCTGGTCGCTCGCGGGGTCAGCATCCTTCCTGAAATCCCAAGACACGGAAAGCGGTCAAGTTGATACCGACCCTACCCTGCTGTTCGATTTGCATTGCAGCAAGAAGGGACCCAAGTTCATGGCCGCCTACTCGGGCACCGTCATGAACGAGACGAGTCACATGGCTGCTCTCTTCATGAAGGAATGTGCCTACTCGCGCCCGAAGAGCCATATCATCTCGGGGAAGGAAAACGCGACCTGTCCAGATTACCATTGCAGAGCTCAATACAATCCCTGAGGTTGACATGCCCCTCACGCGCGTTCCCCATCCTAACACACTCAGTCTCCTCCCTACTCTCTCAGGCGCTGCGGCCTGTTTCCTTTGTGCTAGCTGCTCGGATTGGTATGCCTTCGCGTTGATCACCTTTGGGATCATCGCGAATGGTATATCCGCTCTCGTGATTGGCTCGGCAGATTTCGTCTTCACACATCCCAAGCCCGCCAAGGGATGTCCACCCGGGGACGGTATCCTGATCTCGGATGAGGACATCGTCTTGTTGAAAGGAGACGAGGGTGCCGTCAACTCCATCACACGTGGCAAATTCTCCCTCAGATTCTCTAGCGAATTCCACTTCAAACTCGTCAAAGTCTCCGCGCTCCTCTTATTCACTCAATTCTTTGCCCAACTACTCCTGATTCCACAAGCGACGCTCTACGGCCAAATCGCGTTCCTTTTCTCGCTCGGTGTCACTGCGTTCTACAATTGGTGGTTGACATCCACCGATACGGAGGAGATCCAGCGGAAGCTGCTCTTCAACTCTGTTCTCGGGAACCCTGATTTACACAATTTCACCTTGGGAACGCGTACCACCGCAGTGGCATTCATGCTGCTCGCCTTCAAGAACCCAGATCCCCAGAAACCAGATTCCGATTCCCAGAAACCCAATCCAGCCAGCATCCTCAAGGAACTCCTCCCCAACGAGACCAAAGTCTGGAAGGAATGGAAGGATACAATTCTGGTCCGGCTCGACGATTCAAGCCACGACTCCGAGTCACTCAAGTTCGGCACGGATGATTGGGAACTAGGAGACCTTGTAGCAGATCAGCAGAATTTGCTCAAGGATCTTTATCAAGATGCTCAGACGGCTCATAAAGGTTATCTGCAGTATCTGGACATCACAGCTACATTACGACGTATCGCTGCTTCGCCTCGAGTGTAAATGTTTTGGGTCTGTATCTTTCATTTCGGTCGCGGGCGACCAGCCTCATGTACTATCCGTGCTATCTTGTACTTGATACCTAGTGCTCTGTGCTGTCTTTTTCAGTCTCAGTTAACAACTACGAAGTTCACGTCATCCGACCTTGAGTTAACAGGCGACCTATATCTCTATGGAAAGGCAGCCTTTCTTATGCATCAGCTGACGGTATTGAACTCACCGTAGCTTGGGTTTAACGAGGGACATGCGGTCGTGTTACTGTTCTGGCCCAGCCTAGCCCCAACGCTGGCAGTAAACCCAGAGGATAGATGTAGGCACAAACGTGCCCGTGGTTCAGGAAGCCGACGGGAACTCACGATCGTCTGCTGTCTTTCTGCCGCCCGGGTTCCCGGGAGCCAGTTACTTGTGTACCAGCGAGACGGTTGCAAGCGATACATTAAAGCAAGACGGAACGGCAATGGTGTCCCAGTACATTGCATGCATAGAGAAAATAAACAGTGCGACTAATCCCATCTAAAAGTGAATCGCCTTTCCATAGGCCGACATGGCTGCCTCCTTGAATGCCTCGCTGAGCGTGGGCTAAAAGAGAGAAAAGGAGGGGAAAAGGTTAGCGAGAACGCGTGGGATAGGATGCCATGACGAGGACGTACGTGGGCGTGCGTCGTGCGAGCGATATCTTCCGAGCTTGCACCGTATTCCATTGCTAGGACAGCCTCCGAGATCATCTCACCAGCGTTGGGACCTAAAAATTCCATTCGTCAAATCTTGTCTACGGAGTGAGAAAAGCGGCAGAGCTCACCGATGATGTGCACACCAAGGATTCTGTCAGTTTCCTTCTCAGAAAGGAACTTGACAAAGCCCTCAGAGTCGAGGTTCGTCTTTGCGCGGGAGTTGGCAGCGAAGGGGAACTTTCCAATGTTGTATTGGACACCAGCAGCTTTGAGGTCCTGCTCGGTCTGTCCGACCCAGGCAACCTCGGGGTGGGTGTAAACGACTGAGGGGATACCGTTGTAGTTGACGTGGCCGTGACCAGACTTGATGTACTCGACAGCGGCAATACCCTCCTCCTCGGCCTTGTGGGCGAGCATGGGACCGAAGGTCACGTCACCGATACATTTGATGTTCTTCACTGAGGTGTTGAACTGGTCATCGATGATGATGCGACCCTTGTTGTCCTTCTCGACACCGATGGCCTCGAGGTTGAGGCCCTCGGTGAATGGACGACGGCCAACGGAAACCAAAACAACATCGGCTTCGAGCTGGTGAACATAAGATTATGATCCTTCAGCACACCGATTTAGTACGACTTACGGATTCCTCCTTGTCACCCTTGGCGGATTGAGTCTTGACGACGACCTTTCCGTCAACCTTGTCAGCGGACAAGACCTTGGTGTGGAGCTTGAATTTGAGGCCCTGCTTCGTCAGAAGCTTCTGGAATTGCTTGCTAGAAACGCCCTCAGGACTGGATAGATTATAGTGCCATCAATTCACTTACGCGACTTCCTCATCGATGCCAACACCGCCAATGCCGCCAAGGAACTCAACAACGGTCACTTCGGCGCCAAGTCGACTCCAAACGCTACCCATCTCCAAACCGATGATACCACCACCAATGACGACCATCTTTTTTGGTACTTCCTGAAGTTCAAGTGCACCAGTCGAGCTGACAATCTGTTTCTCATCTATTTGGATGGCGCCTCCTGGGAAAGGTGTAACTTCTGAGCCGGTAGCAATGATGATGTTCTTTGCCTCGATCTCGGTCTCACCACCCTCCAAAAGCTTGACAGCGATGCGTGTAGGAGAGATGAAGGAACCGGTACCCTTGATGTAGTCGACCTTGTTTTGCTTGAAGAGCATCTCGATACCCTTGGTGAGACCGGTAACTGATTGATCCTTGGCTTTCAGCATCTGAGGTAGGTTGAGTGAAACACCCGACACTGAACATCCGGTGAATGAATGGATGGTATCATGACATAGTTGGGTGTGACATACCATCAATACCGCGCCTCTCGAGGTCATGTTGGGTTTGGTGGTAAATATGTGAGTTGTTGAGCATGGCTTTTGATGGTATACATCCGACGTTCAAACAAGTTCCACCAAGCGAGCCACGCTTCTCGATGCAAGCCGTCTGAAACCCAGTTAGTAAGCAACCTGGGATGGTGTGAGAAGCTCCGATCACCTTCAAACCAAGTTGGGCAGCCTTGATAGCTGCAACGTAACCACCGGGACCTACAGCAGTGGTGAAGACACGCCAGAAACTCGATGATTCGACTTACCACCGCCAATGATCACGGCGTCATAAGGCCCAGAGGGCGTGGCAAGCCCGCGGTGAGACTGCCATGCTCCGAGCTTAATAGTTGCATGCCGCAAACGTCGTGCGACGTGCTGTCGAGTTGTGAGTCAAGCTGTGAGTCAAACTCGAAGATTCTTTAGCTTACTCTTTGGGTTGCTTTCTGCAGCTGTAGCATGTTTCGGATGTACAAGGAGACGAACCGCAATTTGCTCTTCCGAAGCGTCACATAATACGACGTGACAGCCATCACGTGAGCACGTGTGACATTTTCGTGACACTCTGAATCGATCCACCATCATACTATTGGGAACTGCTCAGGGACCAGGTCCAAGTCAAGTTGTGTAACTGAAGTCTAAGTTGATGGGCCGAGATGTATTGCAACAGATGCAGGACATTGCCAGGATCATCGGACGCTCGGTCGAGGGATGCTATCGGTGCGTAATAGCCTGGCACTCACAGGCACTCAGCCCTTGCAGTTCCGAGTCCAGATTGCTGCTTAAGTAGTACCTGATAGCACCAAGCCTGACCGGCCCTGTACAGCCTCTTCAAGGAACGCTCGTTGATTCCATCAAGCAATAGTGTCGTAGAGTGGACAGCTTTGCTGTGATCCCGTGATTCTGAATGGGGGTTCCTGGCCGTTGGTTACATTGAAGTACTGACGATCCTTGCCATTGACGAGTTCCATCTCTCTTCCTTCGTTCGACGTCTTCTGGTAAGACTTTCAACTCGTCATGGTTCCCCGTCCCCTCCCTCCACTCCCTCAAGAACCCCAGACGCAGGCACCGTCTCCCACCCCATTTACCTCTCGTGCTGTGACAAGTCCGGTTCCGAGGGTTCTGAAATCTGCGGAACAATTCGCACATATCACAGGCGAAGTGGTATGTACCGAGTCTCTTGTGGGAAAGCCATGATCTCACTACCCCCAGACTAGTCCAGTGCCTCTTGGTACGGAGATACTGTTTTATCTTTGAACAGACGATCTTAGGGTCTGCTAGAACGTATCTTTATGGAGGATCCGATCGTTCGTTATGCAGTCATGTTTGGACATGGAAGATATAACGCTGGTATTTTAATCGAGCTGCGGGTCGGCCATGAAATCGACACAAATGATGCAAAGCAAGTAGAAGAAACGAAGAATAAACTCGAGTGAGTACATTCTGCAGTTCGCGTGAAAAACTGATTTCGAATTCACATCGCAGGCGCACCATCGATCGCCTGAACATGTTTGCACCTCAGCAGTCACGAATCTTCAAGGAGGTTTGAGTTGCCCTCTTCGAAAGACCCTTCGTAGTGCTAACGAAAGTTATCTAGATGATCATCATCGCACCGCGGACGAAACCATTTACTTATTCCTCTCGAGGTGCTCTGGACAGAGCAACTATCCTGTGTGATTATAAGGACGAGATAAACTCACTTTACACGAGCATCGAACACGCCACAAAAACCACGTTAAAATCTCCCAAGATATGGAGCCCAGATAATTCACTCAGCTTCGTTCGAGGGATCATCACTACGGTATTGGGCAAGAAAATCGACGACGGAGCCGACTTCTTCAACTATGGTGTAGACAGGTATGGGTCTTATTCTTATCGGGCTTGGTCAGATCCTTATGCTCTCCCCAAGCCTGGTTGCGACTCGTATCCGCGCAATACTTTTCCGTGCCCTCCAAAGCAGTGCCAAAGTCGACATTCGGAAGTTCTCTGGCACCGTCATTCACCAGTACAACACGATATCTTCTCTCGCGGATTTCGCAACTCGCGCTGCGCGAACGTCTATGAGGCACAGAACTGAATCAAATCTAGCCCGTTACCTTGACATCACAAAGACGCTAAGGTCCTATAGCTCGTCTTTCCCAGAACATCGACCTTCCATGCCACCACCGCAAGATGACGTCGTCCTGATTACAGGCACGAGCGGTCTCTTTGGAGTGAATCTATTGGCACGTTTCGTCCAGGACTCGCGCATTTTCCGGATCTACGCTCTCAATCGGAAGAAAAGCGGACCTGCGTCTCTGGTCGACAGACATGCGGCATTGTTCCAAGCGTCTGGATTGGATCCTCGGTTGGCTCACCATCGAAAGGTGACATACCTAGAAGCGGACATGACCCAGGATAATCTTGGGTTATCTCAAGAGGTCTATGAAAAGGTATGTCCTACTATTGCAGAGAGTTGCGTTCACGTCAAACCGACGGAGTACCTGCAGCTTCGCTTTTCTGTGACACATGTCGTCCACAACGCATGGTTATCTACCTACGACGAGAAGTCGCCTCTTAGCGCCTTTAATGGCAGCTTCCGTGTCCTACGCAACCTTGTCGATTTTTCGCTGTCTAGTTCCCTACCCAACCCACCCCGTCTCTTGTTCATCAGCACAACAGACACCTTGCACAGCAGAAACAGGACTACTCTCACAAGTCCTCCGAGAAAGACTGACGCAGGAACGGAAATCACCCAGGAAGCGACCCCTGTCACCATCAAAGGTCCAGTTGGCTCGCTCGACGCAGTGTATGGGGAGTCCAAATGGATCGGAGAGCAGATCCTGGCAGCTGCAGCATCGAACACCCTTTTACGTCCGATAGTAGTCCGGATTGGTGAGCTGTCGGGTGCGAGCAGTGGACGCTGGAGAGAGGGCGAACACTTCCCTATGATCGTCAAGCTGGGCGTCGACTTGGGGGCTCTTCCGCACATCGATGAGGTCAGTTCTTCGTTTCTGTTATCCCTCATCATCCGTTCTTGGAGCTGATTAGGAACGCACATGTTTATATATATAGGAAATCCACTGGATACCAGTCGACAACGCAGCGGAGGCCGTGGCAGAGATGCGGGACTCCTCATCGACACATGTTCACATCGCCCATCCGACCCCAATCTCCTCGCTATCCCTTCTTCGTTTCATCAGCGACGAACTCAACCTACCCCTCGTCCCTCTCTCCCAATGGACCACGAAACTAGAAGAATTTTTTTACGCAGTACCTTATCCCCCGCTAGGAGCCAAACTCGAAGATCCAGCGTTGATCATCTTGCGGCACATCCGACGAGCGAAGGAGGAGGCCACGACGGATGGGGTATATAGGATGTTCAGGGACATCGAGATGTCTTCGGACGAAGCTTGGTCTGCGTCACCGACGTTGCGTCGCGGGATGGATACTCTGGGTGAGGGGGACGTCAAACTTTGGTTGCGACACTGGCAGGAGATCGGGATGATATCCTAATCATAATGGACTTGCGACGTATTACAACTGTGTAATGGACATGATATATCATGTCCCAAGCTTCGAGCTCAAGTTCGGCCCTTCATCTAATATCAAGGCCCTGTTTCAGAAGGGACGGTGGCTATGTTGGATTGGTCAATTCCCCTATCCGCAATCACTCAGAGTCAACGTTCAACTTCGACTATCGACGCTGCTACCATGGGGCTCAACTCCAAACCAAGGTAAAACATCATCTGGTCATGGTCGTCGAGCTCAATTCAGCCAGCTAGGCCCAATACGGAAGATGCTCTCAAATCATTTCTTCCAGGTCAGACCCTGACGTTGAAATCCTTCGATGACCGCCACGTCATCTTCACCGTTGTTCAACTTTTCACCCCAGTCACAAAATGTGACACTGTGCTTGCCAAGGCGAATACGGAGCTGGTGGTAGTTAAAATATATGACCCGCGCTTTCTAGATGAGAGGTTTTATCGGAAGGAGCCTTGGACACGGCCGTGGAAGCTCGCCATCGAACAGGCCGCTGCCGTAGCTCGCCCCCAGAACTCACACATCCCCGACGAAGAGCTGGGGTGGATCGTCTACGGCGACGATCCAGATGAGATGAGTGGTGAGGAACTCGCTGCCCACTACGTCCTCTGGGAGGAGAGATATCTCCGTGTTCTGACGCGTTCTTACGAGATGGAGCTGGATGCATACGATCATTTGAAAGACCTTCAGGGTTCCGATATCCCGCGCCTTATCACGCACGGCCAGTTCTTGCCTCCAGACGAACGCGCCATCCAACCCCCCGCCATCGTCCTCGAATATATTCCATCGGTTACCCTCAAAGATGTGTCTCTCAGTGCAGTCACCCCTGATGTCCGCGAGTCACTAATCGCGGTCCTCAACAGCTTCCACTCTCGTGGTGTCCTCCACCTCGACATCGGTTTGACCAACATACTTTTCACCCCTCCGGAGAAACCGACGAGGGTGGTTACGATAGACTTTGGGTGTTGCAATTTCAAGCAGGATTATACTGATGAGGAGCAGTGGGAAGCACAATGTAGAGGGGAGGTCAAGTGGCTAAGAAGGGTATTGGAGAATACCGAGCAGTACAGGAAGGTGGTTCCTATTAGTTATGGGTAGGCAGACCCAAGAGTCGGGATGAAGACCATCGTTCACTGGTACCCTAGTGGGGGTTCCTATGTAGACTCTTTTCACATTTCAATTTTCCCTCCATGATGACGCAATAATAATGTAGGTCTATCCTCTTCCCCATCGGGGCCAATTGACATCGATTGCCCGCCACGATTGAGTAGGGATTTGGCTCGAGAACTGAGGCAACACTATCCTTGTACTAATGCCAGCCACCGACTCCCGAGTGGACATTTAAGAAATATGTTCGCTACCAAATTTATGTTGCAGGTCGAGCGGTCTGCGTGAGCCTTGGACTCGAGTGCTCGGCGACCAGCGGATCACGGTCATGCACGCATTGTTCTTGCATTCACCTGGTGAATCACTACAAACGGCCACCGAAACGGAAGTGAAGCTCAGTGGGACCGAGTCAGCAAATTGATGAGGTAAGTCACCATGGACACGTTCATTGGACGGCGGCCTGCCTCCTGTGAACCTCCTTCCTAATTTGGTTTAGCGACGATTGCCTTTGTCACGGATATGAAGGTGTCCAGTATGGGCCTCCGCCACCATGGCTAGAGTATGACACAGCAGCTGTCAATCGCCCGGCCCCCTACCGCTCGCTAGCTTAGAATGGGGACGCGTGTTTGGAGTGCTCGGCCGTGCTCGTAAGTCGTAGTCCTTTAAAATCGCACAGGCCAAATGGTTTGACAGCCAGCATTGATCCCCCGTCTCCTTTCGTTGTGCACTCTCTCCTCTCCAACACCGCCGCCGTCGGTCATGTCAACCAAAAACTCAGTTTCTGATGACGCGCTAGAGAGCGGATCGCAGTCCCAGACGACAAAAGAGGGCACTCCGAGCGACAAATTCATTGATCCTTACCTTGTCACGTTGGAACCGGAGGACGATCCTCAGAAGCTGCCCCTTTTCAAGCGTTGGCTCGCTGTTCTTGTCATAAGCTCTGCTTCCGTCTGCGTAGCCTTCGCGTCGGCCATCGTTCGTATTCTCTATACATGCCTTGTCTTACCCCAACAATGACGTACTTTTGCAGTCTGCTGATACCCAACTAGCAACGTCTCAAACGTTTCACGTCTCAAATGAAGTTTCAATCCTCGCTACCAGTCTGTTTGTCGTCGGACTTGGTGTTGGACCCCTCTTTGTTGGACCCATGTCCGAGGTCTATGGTACGTTTACTCTCACATGCTGCAAGTTCGGCTCCTGACAACCTGTATCAAGGCCGAAACATAGTATACTGGGTCTCATATTCCCTATATGCCATCTTTACGTTCCCAGTGGCATTTGCACCAAATATGGGTCAGTGATAATTCTCTTTCGAATTATCAGTCAGCTAAAACTTGGGGGGGGGCGCAGCTTGTTTCCTTGTCTTCAGATTGATTACCGGTACCTGCAGCGCTGCCTTCTTGAGCGTCGCTGGTGGAAGTGTCAGTGACATGTTCCCTGACTCTGCAGTGGGCAGCCCGATGGCAGTCTATACCATGTACGTGCAATAAAGTTGTGTCAGGTCTCATGCTAACACGTGAGACAAGGTCAACATTTGCCGGTCCCGTGCTGTCTGCTGTGATTGGAGGGTGCGTCTTTTCATCATATGTGTGGTCTTAACTTTGCTAATTATCTGCTTCCTCCGTACAGATTTGTAGTACAAGTAAGCGTCGATGTTCTCGCACCTGCGACTTCTGTACTCAATTCCACAGAATCTCTACTGGCGCTGGTTGTACTGGATTACACTTATCTGGGCCTTCGCAGAACTGGCGTTGCTCCTCTTGGTAGGGTTCCCCGTTACCATGCAAGACGTATTCTAACATTTTATAATCAATTCAGTTCGTCCCAGAAACATTTGTTCCCATCCTTTTGAAGAGGAAAGCAGCGAAGTAAGCACGCACATGTTGATTGTTTGAATCCTCCTGAGCCATTTTAGACTGCGCAAGACGACGGGGGATTCCAATTACTATGCTCCTCTCGACAAAGAGGACAGCAGCCTAGTTAACGCAGTTTTGATGAGCTGTTACAAACCTTTCGGTAAGCGCCCAGTCGTCCTATTTTGCGGTACTGTGCAACTAAAACGATCTCAGAACTCCTAATCCTCGACCGGATGTCCCTCTTGCTAGCACTATGGTGTGCCTTGCTCCTCGGCATTCTTTATCTTGCATTACAGGCATACCCTATCATCTTCGGAGGAGTCCATCATTTCGATATGCAATCGACTGGTCTTACCTTCCTTGGAATGGGAGTAGGCGTTCTCGCTGCCCTCGCATCCCAGCCACTTTGGAATAGGTGCGATCGAGTCTCTGGCCGTTTTACCCATGTCACTCATGACATCACAGATATTTGGAAAAAGAAGCGGCGAAGCACAATGGCAACCCACCTCCAGAAGTTCGTCTTGTCATGGGTCAAGTTGGAGCGGTCCTCGTCCCAATAAGTGCGTGATTCTTGGCTCAGTAACGCGCTGCAGCGCTCATGTCCATTTCCAGGTCTTTATTGGTTCGCCTTCACCACATACCCTAATGTACACTGGATTGGCCCGGTCATTGCGACGGTCCCGTTCGGTACCGGCATCTACTACGTGTTCACGTCGGTGTTCGGCTACCTCGTGACAGCATATCGTCCCATCGCCGCAACAGCCATGTCGAGCAACAGCACTATGAGATCAGCCTTTGCGGCCGCTTTCCCTCTTTTCGCTGGCGCGATGTACGATCGCCTAGGCACAGTAGGTGCAACTGCATTGTTGGCAGGTCTCACGACACTCCTGGCCCCACTCCCGTACGCATTTTCCCCCGCTCTATCCTTCCGACACCAACTAATCTTCCTCGTTCCAGATTCGTCTTTTACCGCATCGGAGCTCGACTCAGGCAGAAATCTCGGTTTGCTGCTCACTGAACTTGATGTTCATGGTTCCTCCTCCCCCTCTCCTTTTACTCTGGCACGCCACACTTTTTCACTTGCTCGATTTCCCATATCCATCCATCTCTCTCACTGGACACTTCGACTCGACACATTTACAACGACGCGAAGTCCATGACCCAGATACAGTATGATACATATCTCAGATAGTAAAGCCCCCCTCATGTGGGCGCAATTGGCTACACACATTATGATGACATAGATACATATTTTTTTTTCCTATTTTTTTTTTGCAACTTTTGGTTGTGACTGTCGAATACGAGATGTTTTCGATCCAAAGTTTTGTCGTCGCGTGAGCGGTCTTCTGAGATTGCGTTGAACATCGACAGATATCTCAGGCTGTCGGAGTCGGATGTTTCAATGCTGCGGGCCCCGTTCAACCGAACCGCCCGCCGGGAGCTGATACAGACGTCGGCCAGTCCCGGTGTCACTTGCCCAGTGTTTGTCCCACCTACTACTAGGCCCATTGTTGAGTGACACCATATTAGAAAGGGGCCATTGGATTGACGTCGAATACTGGAGATACCCCAACCGTGGTGGCCGCAAGTTGCAACAGAAACGAGGGACTGTCACACAGACGCCTTCATCAAGTAACTCTAGTGACAGTCTCCTCGCTACCCGTTCTTCGTCACGTCTTCGTCAAGGGTCCGAGTCGGTGTACTGGGACGTTCGTCTCTTCCGACTCGTGCCAGCGAGGAGCTTACGTTCCACTCAAAACCTCTTGAAGGTATCGGCGAGGTATAGTATTGTATATTTGGTATCAAACTCAGTTGGCTCACCGGTAGCAAAGGCTTCGACAGAGACAGTGCGGGCCTCGGGCTCCTCGTCAAACTGCGTTCGTTTCATCAGCCAGGAGCTGATCCGTAAGCAAACCCCTGGCTTCAGATTCATTCGCAATTTCCGTTCTGCGGAGATGCTCAACGACATCGTAGGATGAACTTCGATGAGAAATTAGCAGATAATATACCATATACCGCTTCGACAACGAACACGACTCCGTTCATGCTGCTATATGTCCACGATTCCCGCCACCTCAAACCAATTACCAGACTATATCGTCCATAACATCGATACCTGCCCTTCAAGAGCAGTAAGCTCTCCCGCGCGCATCATATTTGCACGTTGCCGCTCCACAGTGTTCGACAGTAACGAATGTACTTGTTTTATGCGAACATTCGGTCTGAGGGACCAGGGTGTCCACAACAGTCAGTAAATCATACAAAATACACTGGCAGTGGCAGTTCGCCTCAGAGAAACGTACGATGTCATGGCAATCCGGGGTGCAAAAGGTATCGCCGTAATTTGTAAATGGGCATTCTTCACCTGCGATGCGGTTGGGGTTACATGCATCGGAGCGGCCTTGACGATCGTTTACGAGGCCGCCCGCAACGGGGCGGAGGGCGAGGAGGAGGTCTTTGAAGATCGTTGCGGATGTGGCAGATGAGGGGCAGGTGAAGGGGATGGTAGAAGAGGTCGTGAAGGAGTTGGGTGGGTTGGACGTGGTGAGTGTTCGTTTACGGTCATCGTGTGCTTTGTCCTAGTCCTTGTCTTTGGGGGAAGCGTGTCGGGTCATGGTAGCTGACGAAAGTGTATGCTGGTGGACTGTATGGATTTTAGATGATCGCCAATACGGGGATCTGTAAAGTGGGAACCCTGTTAGAATGTACGCCTCATCGCACGAGCATCAACTTTGTGGGGTAGGCGGCAGGACTGACGAGTCCACGTTCCATGCCTTGGATTGCACTCCCACAGCCGATCTCGCGAGCTGTCCGCGTCATCGCTTGCACATATGATAACAGGCCACGCTAACCGGATCGCATATTACACCCGTTCGACGGTCGACCTGTCTCTGAAATTTCGTCTTCAAATCTACAAGCCTAAGTGTTGTTTCAGAGCTGAATTAGCAGGATACAAAAGGGAAGGTGCCGTACAAGGGTGCTCCGGTCCAATCAACCCGGACTCACAAACTTGAGCTTTTCTGTTACTCTATTTAGTATAGGGTTATAGTCGACATAAGGGTGAACGACTGTCTTCATCCGACTCTTGGGTGTGCCTAGGGGAGACTAAGTCGACATGGTCAAGCCCGTCAGCAGAGTTCGCAAAATGGCCGGCCTGAGAAGACATCTTCCAATGTTACAGATTGGCATTTACGGTGAGCAAGAACATCTTTGATGGCCTCATGCTAACAGGAACTGTGAAGCTAGGTGGCATGAGGACTGTCACTTCTGACATGCATGCTGGTGATGCTTGAGGCTATTGAAGGACAACTCATTGACATGTTTTGTCCAAGTCGTCCAAACGCAGCCTAATCGGTAAGGTTATTGAACCGATTAAATGATTGCGCCTTCGGGTTACTGCCGTGACCCTGTTTGCGAATTGGGTGGCATCCAACTTGATCCAACGTATATAAGCCTCTGTGACTTGCTCTCCCGAGGATAGACAACAACAAAAAAACCAAACCACATACCGAGATGAAGGTCTTTGCTACTCTCTTCGCTACCACCCTTCCCTTTGACTCGATCTCAGCACTCATCGAGGTTTGATTGGTACCCGTCTTCGGCAAGTCGGAGGCTGATGGCGTGCCGCGCGGCCAAGATTTTGTGCTCCACCTATCGCGACGCCCAAACTAGTGCCAGAACTCATGAGGGTGTCAGTGTTGGTATTCAGTGCGAAACCTGACTATATTACGGCGGAGAACATTGATCTTGTGGGAGGGTGAGTGCGGTAAGTTGCGGTAATGGTCCTCAGAATGCCATGGAGTCGCCACTGGAAACCCGAACGAGGTATCAACGAGGTATTGTATATTTGGTATCAAACTCAGTCAGCTCACCGTAGCGAAGGCTCCGACAGAGATGCGGAACTCAGGTTCCTCGTCAAACTGTTCTCGTTCCATCAGCGACCAGTCTGAGTAAGCCAACCCTTTCAACTCATTTCGATCCCTGCTAGCCCGAGACTCATTCGCAAATTTCGTTCTGCAGGAATGCTAAACGACATCGTAAGATGAACTTCAATGCAAAATTAGCAGACAATACACCAAATGCCCCCTCGACAACAAACACGACTCTGTCACGCTAATATACATCACGATTCCCGACACCTTGACCAGACTATATCTTCCCATAACGTCGACACCCGCCTTTCAAGAGCAATAAGGAATCCCTTTCGAATCATATCTGCACGTTGCCGCTTCACAGTGTGCGATAGCAACGATTGTACCAGTTCCAGGCGAACATTCGGTCTGAGTGTGTCCACAACAGTCAGTAAATCGTACAACATACAGTTCGCCTTGGGGAAACGTACGATGTCATAGCAATTCGCGGAGCAAAAGTAAGCACCGTAGCTTGTCGATGGGCATGAATCACCTTCTGGGTGATTGGGCTCACATGCAGAGCTGCCTTGACGCTCGTTCAAGAGACCGCCCGCAACGGGGCGGAGGGCGAGGAGGGAGAGGGTAGTAGCGAAAAGAGTAGCAAAGGCCTTCATTCCGGTATGTGGATTGGTTGTTTAGAATGTCGGCTTAATGAGTGTTATCTGTCCTCGAGAGAGCAAGTCACAGAGCCTTATATACATTGGACACACCAATGACGGCCCCAATTTGTAAACAGGGTCATCGATACCACAGTAGCTCGAAGGCGCAAGCCATCTGATCAATGACTTCAATCGACATCGCCTTGAATCACCAGCACATGTTTGGAGGCCGGTCATCAGACATACTCCGGAGTGACGTATCGTACCAACGGCACTGCAGAGAACATTGATCTTGTGGAGTAGTGGGGGGGTGCGGTGCAATGGGTTGCATTGTGATGGTCGTATGGTGGTCATGGAGTCGCCACTGGAATTACAACTTGTTTCAAGCACTGCAATGAACTGGAACGCAGGATACGACCGCGACAAAAAACGAGATTTCAAACGTGCGTGCGTAACTTCAACCCGCCCGCGATACGGACTGAAGTTGAGGGTATTCGGTCTGCACGCCTTTGGGTACGATCGGTTTCGTCATCGGGGTTGTCACCAGACCCGCGTTCTACTCGGATCCAGGTTTGCATGCCGAGTCTATTTCGTCGTCCTCCGATAGTCGGTAGGTGAAATTCTGGATCGTTCATTGAATAGCCACCCTCATCCCTACTAATGATGGACGCCTCCGCAGCCGTTGCAACTATCATGCACAGGCAAGTGGACAGTTTGTGGAACCATGATACCCTGGGACTTGAATTAAAAAAGGGAGCGTGGCAGCAATATCAGAAAATGACAATCAACATCATACATTCTATACTCTACAGGTCATCTGCAAAATGTCATCGATACAGATACAAATCAATTTTTCTACATCGTCGTGCAAAACAAGGCTTATCATCTCCAGTAACGGTCACCAAAAACACAGACCGAGTCCCCGTCACCTCTTCACAGGGCCATCGTGATCCCCATCAGAACCGGCCAGATGACGAACACCAGTCTAAACTTGAACTTTTCAATGTCAACATTCCGCCGACCCGCGTTCTTCCTCTGCCCCTGTACCGGCGCCTGACCTCCCGGAATCGGACCCGGTGGTGGTAACACTCCCGAGGGTATAGCTGTCCGGCTGTTCATAAGGGTCGCCGTCCCAGTCGAGGAAGTCTTGGAACTCGTCTTCGTGCCAGAGGTTTGATTTCCGCTCGTGAGTGCTGCTGCCGCTGCTCCAGATCCGCTCGCCTTATTCGTACTGGTGCTGGTGCTGGTACTCGTACTCGTATTCGTACTCATGTTCGCAGGCATGATCATGAAGTCGGCAGTGTAGATGGCCGTGTCGATTGGTTTTCCCGTGGTGAAACGAACCGTACTGGTGGCGTTCAAGAGGATCAGTATTCGAGTTACAGATTCCACGTCCCCGGCGGCACATCACCGCACGCTCGAGTCGCCGTCATGAGTCGAGTCGAGTCGAGTCCT
The DNA here is from genome assembly GCA_038093975.1 of Chalciporus piperatus. NCBI lineage: Eukaryota > Fungi > Basidiomycota > Agaricomycetes > Boletales > Boletaceae > Chalciporus > Chalciporus piperatus. The sequence continues at coordinate 2,028 of JBBPTG010000247.1, read as the reverse complement.
CGGAGGAGGAGGAACACTCGCAACTCGTACCCTAGGCACACAAGAAGCACGAGGGGCAAATGGGGGACAGAAGGAAAGAATAGAGTACGAAATCAATACGTACTACTTTGAGCCGCCGTTCCTTAGGACCGACCTCGGCACCGTCACCTGCACCGACTTCGATTGCGGATCCACAGCCGACGCCAACTGCATCAGATACGTCTATTCGCCCAACACATGCATCCCAATCCATCAAATTCGTCCAGTTCACAACGTTTGAAGAAGAAGAACCAAAAGTTCCGTGCCCCACGGAAGAACCGCCCGTTCGCATCATCGTTATCGTCGGTCCCATTAACATTATCGTTCATCGTGTACGCATCACACATCACGCCCCCATCCAAAAAAGTCAGCACGAATCCACAAACGAATATAGAATAGCCCGCGAGAAGAACGACTTACGTCCGTGTTCCAATAGAGCAACATATTGCACGGGCCCATCAAGTCCAACGTCGGATACTTCCAATCTTCCACCCAGCTAATCAACATCGGTTGATCCGCGGACCACACCGTCGCTTGGATTGGCTGCGTAGGGTAGATCGAGGCGGAGACGAATGGGAAGAGGGACGCCACTGCGGATGAAAAACAGAAGAGGAACTTGGCGTTCGACATCTCGAATCGTCCAACGGGCAAGGTTTGGGTTTTGATTGGATTTTGTTGGGATGAATGCGTTCGGGAAAGCGAAGACGGAGAGATACAGGCCCGCTGCAAGGAAGAAAGCGAAATTTACGTTGGGCGGGATGGTTTTTTTCGACAAGGGTATTCGCGGGTGGATGTAGGAATAATACGAGATGCAGAAATCAGGGGACAAAGACACGCAACGCGACAGATCACGTGCGCAGAAAATCAACCTTCCCACCGACGCGACGACTCATGTTTGCTCGATGGTCGATGGCCACTCATAATTCTACAACCGTCTCTCGCGACCGAGCTTGAGGACGTTTCGCGATGGATAGGACGTTAACGTTTTGTAGCTTCTGACATATACCTACCATTTACCGGCCTCATCGCTCAACACCCCCACCTCCACGCCATAACATCATGATGAGAAAAACACTTTAGATTGTCGAGACGAAAAACTACTGTAATCTAGCCAACCATTCCTAGCATACCCAACAGCGAAAAAAAAATGAAAACAGTAAAGAGAACAATACAGGGAAATAACTAAACTACACCGTTTCTCTTCCTAGAATACTTCCACTGACAACCAACGAGGGCGAGATAAAGAGAGAAAGCACTGCCCGAGCTCGAGATCGATCCATAGAAAAAGAGATGATGCGTTCCGGCGTCGTAAAAACGTGAGGGTTTGAATTTGTGATGGTGTAGCGCGGGGGGCGGGGGGCGGTGGTAAAGCAGAGGTCGAATGCCGAGAGCGAATCATAGGCTGCAACACGCGCTCGCGAGCCTCTCACATCACCCTCTCGTTGACCTCCACAGCTCGAAGCCATATCTCCCCAGGCCGACTAATCACAATCACAATCACATCGATATCAGTCAGCCACCGCCACAATCGATCCACACAAGCGACTCACCTCTTTTCCCTCAAGATCCTCCAAACCCTCCTCCCCTCCTTCTCCCTCTCCCCCCTCATCTTCCGCGACAAATTCTCCACTCGCGGAGGAAACGCTCCCGGTCCACAACGCTCCTGAAGATCCGCTAATCCCTCGTTCGTACCTTGGGCTTCAACAACGACAGTACCGTACCAGCCGGGATCGATGAAGAAGCCTTCGACGTTCGGGATGGGAGCTCGCAGTGCGCGGGGGAGCGAGAAGGCTTGAGGATGAGGAGGTGGGACAGGTGGACGAACAGTGAAACTGGATCGATGAACCCATCGAACGACATCGTGCAACGCGCCGTGTGGGCTGAGGGCAAAAAACACGACGCATGAGCATACGCATCCACTGAGGAAACTGAGGAACCATTAAACAGAGAAACTCACGTCTCAGTACGAGCTCGATCTTGCAACAACTGCAGGTTCGCCGCAATCTCTCT
>JBBPTG010000246.1:0-35594 GCA_038093975.1 Chalciporus piperatus | reverse complement strand
CGTCAACCAGGAAGTTGAGACTTACCTTCGAATCTATTGCGGAGATAACCCCATATCCTGGGCTGATTCCATTTCCCACGCAGAATTTGCACACAATCATCGGCCCCACTCTGTCACCGGCAAATCCCCGTTTTACCTCATGATGGGATATGAACCCCGTCCTCTTCCTGCGGTGATCGCCGATTCCGCATTACCCGCTGTCGAACTTCGTCTCCACTCTCTCACCGCTGCCAGAGACGAAGCGCTCGCCTCACACGAACTCGCCAGACAAGTGATGGCTGCACGAACTCGACAGAAGTTCAAACCGTTCGCCAAAGGAGACAAAGTCTGGCTGGAAGCGAGAAACCTCAAACGATCCCTGACTTCCCCAAAGTTCGCCCCAAAACGGGAAGGACCCTTTACCATCACCCAAGTCCTATCTCCGCTATCCTACAGACTCCGTCTCCCACAGACGTGGAGGATTCACCCCGTCTTCCATGCTTCTCTGTTATCGCCCTATCGCGAAAACCCCGTCCACGGACCGAACTTTCCCGCTCCACCGCCTGACCTAATAGAAGGCGAAGAGGAATACGAAATTGAAAGAATTCTCCGTCACCGAGGTTCTTCCGGGCGCCACTCGTACCTAGTCCGCTGGAAAGGATATTCTTCCGATGAAGACCGCTGGCTTAAAGAAGCAGACCTTACCCACGCCACAGAAGTCCTAGAAAACTATAAAAAAGCTCACCCGTCCGCCTTCCCCTCTTCCCCAAGATCCCCATCTTCTGTCAGACGCAAAACCCGCCGCTAAGACCATGTCCGCTCCTACCACCCCTTCGTCCTCTACTATGTCTTCCATCTCTTCTCTGTCCCGTTCTTCTTCCTCTCCTACTTACCCCCCTGGCTTACCTATTCGTTCTCTACCTATTCAACCCACTCGTCCCTCCTCTCCAGAACCCCCTAGCCCAACCGTCGCTGAGGCTGGATGGAATACCACCGGTCTCCCATTAAACTCCGCTGGATGGCCGATCTTGCAGGAAGACCTAGACGCCCCCACGCATATTGCCGCTACTCCCACGGTCAGAGTCCTACCCATTGAACTACCACTCACCGCCCATCGTCTTCGCGACGAGTTGATGGATAATGCCGTTATGGATCGCATGTCCCAATTCTTGCTAGACTCACGACTCTCGGTACCTATCGGAGCCCACCTTGATCTGGGGTCACCCCTCTTCGCCCTTTACCGCGCCTACCTGCAAGCATCCCGTCTCGCCAATCTTCCTCCTTCCCTGACGACGGTTCACCAAGCTCATTCAGAAGCTGCTTCCATCCGCAATATCCACGGTGATTTAATTACCAACCTCAGCATTGCTCTCTACGAGCTACGGATGCCGGAGTTTCTGGACGACCTAGACCGTTACCTCAGAGAGTCCGCCTCTGCGGCTCAATCCCCCATCCCTGTCATCGGAGTTTCTACCTCATCTCTCCCCTCGTCGACGCCTTCCGCATCTAGCTCCCCTTTGAACGATGAAGAAGAGGCAGTGTTCTTTCGTGCAGAACGCAACCATATTACCTCGCAACGACAACGGACTGGCACCATACCTCTATCCACCTCACATCCCCAGTACCATGACGCCTGCTTCGTATGTCACAGACTGGGCCATATACGTATCCACTGTCCCGTATACCAGTGTCCCACGTGCTTCCGCTGGGCACCCGGTCACATTCAAGGTCGTTGCCCACTTAGGCGTGGACAGAGACATACAACCACGCCACCTGTTGCGCCCTCTTCCCGTTCCCGCCGATCAACGAATACCAATCGAGCTGCTCGACGCCCCCCTCCACTCTATACCCGTATCTCGGGTGAGACTTATTCACGCGACGACGACGACGCCACTCTCTATGACGGAGATGATCCGACCGACGATGTCGGATATGCAAACATGACCGGTTCTCCTGGGCATTACGGGTTAAACATTTGACTAGTTTTTATCTTCGTCGATGACTTGATTCTAATACGGGGGTAATGTTACGATCGTTCATTCTTTCCTTTCTCATTACCTTGTACTAAGTCCTAGTCGCTGGTTCGAGTCCTGCCTAGGCCTCTTATTTCTTGCTTGCTTTAGTCAGCGGATGTTCTTCGATGTTCTTTCACATTCCATACTTCGTCATCGCTGACTCGTACTCTTACCAAGCATGACTCATTCCTATTCGTCATAGCTTGTTCTTACACATTCCAACCGGTTCCATGCCTGCCCTTAACTCGTTTCTCTACTTATATAAACCCTCGAGTTTCTCCTGTAACCTTAACTTAGACCTACGCAATCTAGCTTGGTCATTCCTCGCTTCCTTGAACCCTCTGAGAGTCACCGTCCCACTCTAGAACGGACGCTAGGCCTTAACGTGGACATCCCACCGTTAGGCTACCTTGAAACCCTTGTCTTTGACTAGGCTTTTGTGTCTACGCTTTGACCTACCCGGTACAAGCGTAACACTATCTGAAAGCTTTCAGATGATTTTCCTGTAAAGCTACCTACTAAATAAGCTAATGAGATGCTTTTCAGAACTATTTGAGACCTCTAGAAACCATCTGCAAACCATCCATCAACTCTCCCAAACTCTCCAAAAAACCTCCAGCACAGCTGGAAAAGCAACAGAAAGCATCCTAGAGATGGTCTAAATATATCATATTCAATGTCAGAATATATTGGAAAATGGCTGGAATCAGCAGATGGATGGTACCCCTCAGAGGTCCATTCCTGCCTGCAAAAAAACTGACCTGAAAGGTCATGTGGCTGTGCAAAAAGTGCTGCCTAAGGTGCACGATGGGCACAAACGCCCAAACTTGATAGCTGGTGATTTATAACGCATAAGTAAAAGTCATCACGAATGGGACCTTCCAGCGCAATTCCAGCGAGATGAAACTCTGCATTCAATTCCTGCGGGACTCGGACCCCGCGTTCGTTGGGAATTTGTTTTTCTCCGGACTTGATGGGGAACCAATCCGCCATGAAGTTCAGAAGAGCACAAGCGACGCTGGCCGAGCGATTCGGGTCAATCAATCATGAAAGAGTATAGTAACACACTCACATAAGTTTCCTGGAGGACTCTCGGTGTGCAGCACATTGGACAATCCGTTCTCCTACGTCGATGAAAACCAATTGGTGAGCGGGTCGGACATTCAGCCATTCATACTTGACACAGAAGAGATGACTAGTGGCAGTGGTGCCGGATTGGCTTAAAAGGGGACGTCAGTAGTACTCCGTCTGTACAGATTGGACGCCGTGATTCATCCGATATGATATTCCTAGCATGTCAGAATTACGACGAGCAAATTATTTGTAGCACTTCAATGAACTACTCCCCTCGAAAGTGATGTATGTCTAGAGCGCGAGCTGCCCTATCTATCTACGAGGTTAGCGAGATGGGCCCGTGCGACAACTCAAATGCAGAATTACCGTGGTCAATGTGGTTAGACCTACCTTGTTGATTCCCACCTTCGAGGCGATCCATAGGTTCCGGTGCGGGGACGTAACAGATTGGAAAGATATGGGATGCAGCACTGGCCAGACCGTAGAGCCGATGTGGGATATCAGTTTGTTAGGAACGGAAGCCCTTGCCAAACAAACCTGTTTATGGTAAGCAGCGTGTTTGTCGCACCGGTCGGTTTGATCCCGTTCTATGACCAGTTCTGCCAGCTTCCCCCTCGCTCGTCAAGATGGCTGGAGTTCTGGCACTTCTGGCTCGCGCTGTTGACGACCCAGACCCTGAGCTTCCTCCCGGTGCCCCTCCAACATGTATGTTCTCCTTGATTGCGCTTCGACCAAAGACTCATACTGCTCACAGACAAATTCGAAGGACCTTGGTTCACGACACAAATATTACTTTCATTATCGATTGGAATAGTATCATTTTTATTGTTCTCTTACTGTCGTCCTCGTTGGCCTCTGCTTTTCGCACCTCGCACGAAGTTGAAAGGTATCTCCATATCACCGGGCCTTGGCCAATCCGCCATGCTAACACTCAGGTATAGGCTTCTCTCCCCATGAAGCTCACGCACACTACGCGTTCTTTGGTTGGATCATGCCAACACTGAAGACTTCCGAATACACGATCCTGCAAATTGTTGGGCTCGATGCTGCGGTGGTCAGTCAGTCTTAGAATGGCACGAGCCATCCATCATTCATCATCTGCAGCTCCTTGGCTTCTTCAAAACCTCTTTCTACTTATTTTCAGTATGCTCTTTTTTTGCTATCACTGTCTTAATGCCCATCAATTGGACGGTACGTCACGTCGCACTGGGTATATTTGACAAAAAAAACTCATTTGCCCCAGCACAATATCGGATTTGGTGGTGGTCCTGACGATGATGACAGTGATTGGCCTCAATGGATCTCTTCCAATCCAAGCACAGAACCTGACCGCGACTGGCTTGACCTGATCAGCGACGCGAATTCCTATCTCACAATCCACTTTCTCTTCACTTATCTCTTCACCGGCCTCGCCCTTCGGTTTCTGTACAAGAATTATCAGCGCTTTATTCGTTCGCGCCAGCTGTTCTCTCTGGAACTGGTGCATTCCATCCCCGGCCGGACCGTGATGATCGACAATTTGCCACAACATCTGCGCTCGGAGCGTACACTCGCAGAATACTTCGAGAACATCGGGTTAAGCGTAGAGAGTGTGTCGGTTTGCCGAGAGGTTGGAACGTTGAAAGTTCTCCTAGATCAACGTACAGAAGCGTTATTGAAACTGGAGCGAGAGTGGACGAACTATGTGGGTAACCCGAGTGTCGTGGAGTCTTATGATCCCTCGGAGAACATCCTACAGCAATCGGGTGACGTTGAACCCTCTGTGATAGAGAGTCAACCCTCGAGGTTTGTGGTTCCGCATCGCCGACGCCCTACCCTTCGTCCCGGATGGTGCTCTGCCAAGGTTGATTCCCTGGAGTACCTGGAGGCTAGGTTCAAAGAAGCAGATGAAAAGGTGAAGAGATGGCGCAAAGTAGGAAAGAGCAAGGCAACACATGCTGCTTTTGTCACCTTTGAGAAAATGTCCAGTGCAGTAAGTTGACTCATGTCCCATCTGTTGCTGTGTTCATCACATTGTTTGTAGCAAATCGCGGTGCAAGTGGCCCATGCATCAGATCCCTGGGAAGTACGGACAGACTCAGCTCCCGAACCTCGAGATATCGTCTGGTCCAATATTGCGCATACTCCAGGCTCACTGCTTTGTCGAGAACTCCTGGTACTTGCTGCCGTTGGATTGTTGATGTTCTTCTGGATATTCCCCATCACCGCCCTTGCCAGTCTACTCAGCTATAAGGAGATCAAGAAAGTAATGCCTTGGCTCGGACGAATTATCGACAGCAACGACAAGATCCGTGCTATCGTGCAGAACTCCCTCCCATCGGTGGCTATGACTACGTTGAATGCTCTTTTGCCCTTCATTCTTGAAGGTACGTTAGAAACAGGAACCCGAGCCGTCATTTAACACCACACTTGTCAGGTTTAACATATGCTCAAGGTTATAAAGCTCGTAGTCTCATCGAGTATTCGTTGTTGCGAAAGTCAGTTCTTATGGCTACAGCGAAATGAATTAGGCTCAATTCCAATCCAGATATTTTCTTTTCCTCCTCATTAACGTGGTGTTCATCTTTCTATTGGCTAGCACGTATTGGCAGCTTGTCAGGGATCTAGCGAACTCCCCTGCCAAGATTCCTGAAAAGCTTGCACAAGCGCTGCAGCAAGGCCGAGCCAAGTAAGTTCAAAGAAATGGGATGGCTTCGTTGACTGACTCCATCAACAGGCACTTTTTCTTGTCCTACGTCATACTGCAAGGTTGGTGGGCCCGATCGTATCGCGAGATTAACTCATGTTCCACATAGGGTTTGGTATTATGCCCTTGCAGTTGCTCAATCTCGGGGTGTTGATTCCTCGTATGATCTTCCGGTTGTTTTGGACGCGAACCCCTCGAGGTAGGTGCCACTCCTGGTTCGCCTGTCGTACGACCCTAATTCAATGCAGATTTTGCTGAGCTAAATGCCCCTCCCATGATCAATTATGGAGTCGTATACCCACAAGCAATCCTCATCTTCGTCATCACAATCCTATACAGCGTTGTGCAACCACTCATCGTCATCTTCGGTGCCCTCTACTTCGGGGTGGCGTATATCGTCTACAAGTACAAGCTGCTATTTGGTAAGCACACCAGTGTTGTAAAGAGTGTAGTATCACTAAACTGAACCGCGACTGCAGTCTTCTACAAACCGTACGAATCGCGTGGTCAAGCGTGGCCGCTGACATTCGTGCGGCTCATATGGGGAATCGTCATCTTCCAGATCCTCATGATCGGCATTCTCACATTGCGACAATGCTACATTATGTCGTCTCTCCTCGTACCGTTGGTTTTGGCGACCGTCGCGTGGTCTTGGTATATTCACGCGACCTTCCGACCCTTGAGCAACGCAGTATGTTTGAGCTCCGTGTACGAAGTCGAGAGGGGAGAGGAGGCTGCCGATACGGTGAGATTGCGAGAAGGGCACCCAGTGACCCGGTCACAAAGGTATGACGGAATCGTGGACCTTTTCAAGTGCTCACCATCAGTTTTTGCAGCAACCTAAGTCGCAGAAGATACGCACAAAACGATGAAACGTTGTATGTCGCTCCAGAGGATGAAAGGACGGATTACGTGAGACGGCACACTTTTATGGTCTCGCATTTACTGACTAGGAGTAGTCCCAACCGCCGATGGCAAACTGGTATAATGGAGTCCTGAAGTAAGCCGTCTTGAGTTCTACCGAATCATGGTCTGGATTGAACACTGTGTTATCAGCACTGGCAAACGACGATACGGACATCCTGCTTTCACCGGTGTTCTTCCCGAGCCTTGGCTGCCACTGAAGAAGGGACAGACTCTCGTGAATGGCCTTCGCAACGGCATCACAAGGACCCCTTTGGACTCGACTCAGGGGGTCGTGCTCAGTCTCCGCAACCGCTATAGCATGCTGCGGAAGAAAGTCACGCGCGGTGCCCGCGCCACGTCGAACGATGAAAATCTCATTTCAATCTCTCCACAAGAGGACCACCCCCTTGTGCCCGAGACCAATAGCTCTAACCCCTGGGCAGAGACAGGCGCGGGGAGGCCACGTCCGCCGAGTAACCTTCATCACCGTCTCAGCTTTGACCCTGCGTCTGGTGTGATCATGCTTCCAGAAAACGATGATTGGCTAGTTGACGATGAAGAGTCGTCTGATGATTATGGAGATGTGACTCCGCCGTCGGGCGAACAAGAAAGTACTAATGCGTCGCAGGAAGATCTTCCGCATGCGTCGACTTCTTCTTCACCTTCGTCTCCTACTAAGCGGCGGCATGGAACATACTACCATCATCCTGAACGTCGCAGGGCAACCATCCCCGGAGCGTTTCCCTCCTGATTTCTTTTTTTCACTACCTCATGACGCTCTTTAGTTGCTTACTTTATACACCGACTATCATGTGTAGGACTCGGACTGTTTTTCTATGGAATCTGCTTGAGGAGACCTATCGCTGTCTGACTTTCTTTCACAATTCCAAGTCCGAGTCGAATTCGAAATGCTGGTCGACGGGGCTAGCATATATGTACAGGAACCCCCATAGATCAGATCGATCAGACCTGGAGACCTGGGCGTGGAAAGTGGAAAGTTCCAAAGACGTCACTTTCTGTAGCGCGGGGCCAACATAACCTCCGCATCATCGTCGACCAAGTCAGTGGCTGGACCTAGTTTGCTTTTTGAAAGAAACGGATTTGCAGGAGAACCCACACTAACTAACTATGTCCGCATTTACATCCAAGGACATGCCGCGGTTGCTCTGAACGACGTTAACGCATGCCCTGCATAGCGTAAAAACGAGAAACCTTGAAGAGGATGTCACGCACAAACACACCTTTGTAAGTTCTCGCAAGAGAAATCAAGAACTATCGAGCCGAGACTTCAAACAACAGATCATGCGCATCAAAGTGGGTGTGAACACCCATGTGGTTTTGATCCATTACTCTACGGGAATCAACGGTGACAGTGGGTAAGTAAGATTAGGCAGATGATGGTATAAAAGACGATGATCAAGATAGTGAACTGTCCGTCATGTGTCATCTGCAAGTCGTATGCTCTATGATGTATCTCCAAAAATCCGAGCCAGCATGTACAACGAGGCAAGATGCATCTATTCAATGGAAACCCATTCCCTACCGTCGCGCTCCTTGACATGGATCGAAGCATGCGAGGGCACTCCGTTGATACGGTGGTATGCGTTCAGGTTCTTGTGAAGGGTGAGTTGGAAGACAGACGCGGATCCTTGTCGCGAGATGATGGTAGAGTATGCGAGGAAGAATACCCAGATGCGGTACCACCTACAGGCGATGCATCAGACAGATTCCCCGAAGGCAATGTGCATTACTAACCTTTCACCGTACTTCTCGACGACCTTGTCCTTGTTGCTGACCCAGTTGAGATACCATCTCCAGATAGTTGCCGAGTAGTGGACGCCAAGCACGTCAATATTCTTCACCTCGAAGCCAGCTGCCTCGACTTGGTTCACGACCCAACCGAGGGAACAGGATGCGTCTGCACCAGGGAAGACATATTTGTTCATGAAGAGACCCCTGGAAACTCTTAGCCACGGGTGCATCACAAGTGTTACTGAACTCACCAGATAAGATCCTCATACTGCCATGACGGACGGATACCAGCGACTTGGAAGACAAAGATACCGTCGTCATCCAACAAGTCGTACATCTGGCGCATGAAAGCACCGTATCTCCGAATGCCTACGTGCTCGGCCATTTCCAAGCTGACGATCTTACTGAAGTAACCGGGGCCTCCGGGGATTTCACGGTAGTCCATGCACAGAATTCTTGCCTTGTCTGGAGAAACACCGTTATCCTTGATCCGGTCGTTACCAAACTTCGTCTGGTTCTTTCCAAGAGTGATACCGGTGACGTCACATCCATAGTTCTTCGCTGCGAATGCGGCCAAGGTACCCCAACCGCAACCCACGTCCAGGAGGCGATCATTTGGCTGGAGGTTGAGCTTTGAGCAGACGATAGCGAGCTTGTTGTCCTGGAGTTGTTCGAGAGTCTCCGATGCCTCAAGGTTCGTGACGACACCCGAGGTGTAGATCATGCGAGGACCAAGGAACCTGCCGAATGATTCAAGTCAACGAAAGCAATCTCAAGAAACAAAAGCCAACGGACCAGTTGTAGAAGTCATCACCTCTGTCGTAGTGGTCGCGGACCTGCTCTTCATCCTGACTCTGGGAGTGAACGATGACTTCGGGCAAGAGGTTCATGAAAACATATTTGAACAGCTCCGGAGTAAAGACCATCTTCGCCCAGTCGTGTCGGTGCTCCATGATGTCAAGCACGTCACCTAGCAGGCATTGTAAGTTGTGATGTGGCCAAGAGAAGATAGGAACACGTACCATTGAAGTCAATCTTCCCCTCGAAATACGCGTCATGGAAGACCTGCATGGGAATCTTCTCCTTGCCGTGGTAGAGGGCCTTGAGCTCGGGGTCGTTGATGGTGATGTACTCCTCGATTTCCTTTGTGGGAAGGATGACCTTTTGGTTTTTGCGCTTCCCGTACATGGAAGCGACTGTCCAGTAGGCGACTGTGATGGGACCGCCAAGGATGACGATGAGGAAGATGTAAGTTTTCAGGCCACCACGGTTAACGATGGGAAGGACGCGTTTGAGGACATAAGGGACACCGAGGACGAGAGCAGCCAGGTGAGCGTTGGAGAAGTAGCCATTGCCCTCTGCAAGGCCTGCGAGTGGGGCATTCTTGATTGCAGGGGTGTTGGTTACGCGTACGGTAGAGAGAGACATGATGGACGCGTGCAGACTGTCTGACACGACGTAGGATAAAGAGAAGGAATGGATGAACGAACGAGTTGAAGAAATAAAACCCGCAAATCCACTCATTTTTATGCGACGTGTCAATTAACCGGTATTTGCTTCTGTTTGTGTCGCATGCATTCAATTACACACCGAGACGTCAACAAAGACGTGGCCATCAGCGCGCCATGAGCAACTACTACTCTCGTTCACCACCTCCTCTCCAGCACCCGGTCCCAACTCACCCCGCGTTCATACCAGAACCTCCATCCACACCTGGACCCGGTCCAGCTTCTTCTGCTCAGGGTTATCAGCGCTACCAGCAGCAGCCCCCTCCACACCATGTCCCTGACTTTGCAGCATGGGGCATGAACGACACGACTGCACAGTTCAGTATGCAACTCGGTCAGAGCGCAGTCGCCGCAGGCCAAGAGTATGTACAGAAGAACGTCAGTCACGCTCCCTTTCTTTCATTCCCAACACACCATTGACATCTTGACAGTTCGGTGGATTGATCCCTGTTTCCATCCTCAAACATCACTTTAACGTTTCCAATTCGTATGTCATCAAGAAGCTACAACTCGTCGTATTCCCTTGGAGGCATAGACCCTGGTCACGAAAATTACACCGTCTAGAAACAGGCCAGACTGAATGGCAACCTCCAAGAGACGACATAAACTCTCCCGACTTGTACATTCCTCGTGGGTTACACTCCATCTTCTCCACTCGCCTGGCTCAGCCCTTTCCTCAGTTATGGCTCTCGTCACCTACATTCTCGTGGCAGCTCTCCAAACAGGGCTTCAAGAACGATTCCACCCACAAATTCTTGGATCCTCTGCATCACGTGCTCTTGTCGTGGTCTTGCTCGACTTCCTCTTCGTAAAGGGCGGATGCTATTTGCTCAACGTCCAAGGCCCAGGTCAAGTCATAGATTTGATCGCGTATGGGGGTTACAAGTTTGTAGGGTGAGCCCTCTGATACTCTCGTCTGTGCATTTTCTTAATATGAGCAGGGTCATCTTGACGTTGCTGACCGGTTTGGTAAACCCGGGGATGACCATGTACTCGATAGTATTCCTCTACGCCTTTGCTGCGAACGCATTCTTCATGGTAACTCCCTTGCTTAACGCATCGCTTTCTGCTCTGCTAACCCTGTTTCAGCTCCGCTCCCTCCGCTCAGTCGTCCTTCCTGACTTGTCGAGTACTACGTCTCCCGTCACTGTCTCTCAAGCTCAGCGCAAGCGACGGATCACTTTCCTCTTCTTCGAAGCGGTGGTGCAGGTCGTCTACATGGGCATTTTGGTGAGGGTGTAGTTACTGTGCCAACGTCTGAGCCATTGTCTTCGACTTCTCGAGCATGATTACACTGCATTGCCATGGATCACACGTTTATCTTCACCAGAGGACCCGTGGTAAATGTGACGGCGATACATCTACTCGAAATACATGTAACATGCAACTACAACAAGGGAGCTGACAACGATGCGAGCGAGCGAACGAACGAACCACGCCTGGAGCCCGGGACAAACCCGCTACATTGACAGCCACACCCTGTACCACAGGTATCCGACTGTTGGCTTCTCCAGCACTTGATGTGCGTAATGTGCATACATTGATCGCAGCTCCGTGCAAGACCTGGGCGTTTGCTTGCGTAAGAACCCCGCTCGTGAGGTCGAAATGAAACTCGCCTTTAACAGGAAGCCTGCAGATCGAGCAGTTTGGATTCACTGGTCGCCGACCACACCTCAAACATCCTTCCTCGTCCGTGAGTCGATCATAGCCACAGCGTCCGCACGCTGGCCGGATGTCTGTACAGTCATCAGCCATGTTTGCCAGCATACCAAGGCAAAATGTCATACCAAACTCCATGTCCATGTTTTGAGGGGGAGTCTGGATGAAGGATGATGTCTTGACCGTGTTCAGGAGCTCCAATCGTTTGTTCAGCAATTGCCATCCGAATAGCATATCTGCATATGCCAGTATATGGCACGCCAATTGGGCAAGCAGTCCGGCCTCGAGTCTCGGCCTGCGACCATTCAGAGTGAGCCATGTGTGGGTGGACATCACAGAATCCACATCGTACCTTCGTGACACCTGCTGTATGTCTTCATCGATGACGATCAGCCTCTTTTCCTGTATAACTTGCTGCTTTGGGTTCGAAAAGTGTGAAATCGTAGGGCGTCTGCCTGTCGACGAGACGGACGGTCGGCTCAGGGGTGGTGACATTATCTGCGTCTCCGACCACGACTTGGAGATTGGGGATGCAGTCGATGCTTGATCCCTCCCGCGCCTGCGCAATGACGAGCGTGGCGAGTCCAGGCTCGGAAGACGCAGGACGCCTTCACCTTCAGGAATAGGAACAGACATCCGCGCAGGTAGCGTATCGAGGGGCGTAGAGATTGACTCTTGGACGCCTGACATGAATTGTCGGACGCTGCCGGTATTGAACAGACTTGACCAAGACCCTCGGGACGAGTTGGATGCTGAGAGAGAGGACCCAACAGGGTAATTGGTGGGCGTTGGGGAGGTGGATGGAAGTCGAGGCCATCCAGGCGAAAGCACGGTTGCTCGGGGATCTTTTGGTCTCGACAGGCTGAAGTAGTCACATTCACTCTTTGATGCGGTAGGAGAAGGTTCCTTTGTAAATGGCGTACGCGCTTTGGCTGCGACTTCAGGTCGATCACAACGAGGTACCAAAGAGTTGGATCCACTCACGTTGCTCCATTGATAGTAGATACGCTCTTAGCAGCACTACGGCTAACATGGCGAGCATTTGCACGTCGCGATTTGCGCATAACTCTTTGTGCCTACAAAAGGAGATAAAGCATATCCTCACAGGAGGCTCGGAACACACCAACAATTTTGCGATTACTTGATAGGAAACCACACCGAAGTAGCTATGCGTTGCTGCTTGAGCGGGGAATAAGCTCTGGAGCGTCTTGAACATCCGTTCATGCGTGAATAGACCGTGTTGCCTTGCTATCTTCGCGTTGATATCACACAGCTCTTCTAGTGTACCTGCTTGGAAAATATAAGCAGCGGCGACCTTTCTCCTCACAAGCGAGTGATCGGTAGGCAGCCTGATGAATATCGTGCTTCTCCGCGTCGCGATCACGGAAACGCCGCCCGCTTGGTCGTTCGTACCATTGCTATCCTTGGTGTCAAAGCCAGGGTCCCGCTGGGACCTTTGTTGGGAAAAGGTGAGAAGATTCGTCATGACACGCAGAGTGTTTTCGCTCTCCCCCGATCGTCGAGGGTCGACAGTATGTGGACGCTGGTCTGTGGTTGCAAGCCCGAGGCGACGTACAGCGTCAGAGAGTAAAGCAGGGGATTGGAAAAGTCGAGCGGAAGGTGGTGGTGAGCGTGATGTGGCCGCTGGCGAACCCGGTAACTCATTTCCCCCAACGACTTGGTGATGACGAACTATCCGAGGCGGCGCTCTAAAGAAACAGACCAATTCCCCTGTCGATAATGACATGAGTCGCAACATCTACAGCACAAAGGATCGTGATCGTACCATTCGGGCCAAACACGCCCTGTGAAGTCCTTGGCTCGGCCAGATTCTTGTTATTTCTCAGCAACGAGACTGTGAAATCTCTAGACTTTCGCTGATTCGGCGATTCGTCTTCGGAAGACGAATCCGACCTCATGTCGACAGGGATTCCCACCTGTTCGTTTTCGTCCCCGAACAACAAAAACCTGAGGCACGCCTCAAGGCAAGGTCGACGACGCTCTCGTATGGTCCTAAGGCGTCGAAGCATGAATGCGCGGTTCTGTATCGATATCAAGGGGCTACGCTCGAGGTCAATCTCAGGGGTACCTTCAGGGTGAGGGGATTGAGGGTATCCTTTGGGGAATCGGAATGAAACACGGATGAAGACGGATGATGATTCTCCCCAAGGGCCATGCAGGCCCAACGTACAAGTACGTTTCTTCGTGAGTTCATGCTACGAGGCATGAGTTAGGCAGGAGATGAGAAGCCACTCGGGAGATTACCTTTTCTAGACGGATTTTCGAGGTAGAGAGCTTGGTGAGCACGGATGTAATCCTGTCATTCGTTATCAGCATTCATAAAAGCCTGGGGGTTCTTGCGGTTCGGGGAGGAACACCTACTCATCAGGCAAACTCTGCGCCCCCTCTACCTCTTTCCCCTCCCTGACTCGACTCTCGCTTCTCTTCCTCTTCCCTTGACTGGTGCCGCCGCCTTCTTCCCCGTGAGATGCCCTTGATCTCGACCCACTGCTCACCCCGCTAGCTCTGCCAGAACTCTCCTCCCTCTTACCTCCAACCCGAACACTTGCCAACCAAGTGAACGCATCCATGCCCACCCTGACACTCTTTCCGCCGCCCGCATGACCTCTTGACATTGTCATCGTCGTGCCTGGGATCGGGACAGCTCGGTTATCTTGTTGAAGACGGCTTTGATCCTCGAACTGGTCTTGAACATGACTTTGTAGGTTCTCGTTGTTGACATGTGAATACCGCAGATGTGACAGGGGACGCGCATCTGGCGATCCTGGTTCAAACAATAGGATTCTCTTCCCCCTGGCAGCGCTCCCGTGGTGGGGTTGTAGCACGGGATTGGCAGGTTTCTTCATACTAGATGTAGGACCTGGACCGGAACGCACTTCTGCCAGTATGCTCCGGGAACCCACTGGGGCAGATAACGCTGGAGGAGTGTCGGATGCTTCTGGGGCGTGCCGGAAGGATTGATGGAGTCTTCCAAAGTCGGCGAAGAAACGTGATTGAGAGGACTCGATGGATCCAGCGCTATGGCCCGCTTTCTGGTTCGAGCATGTTGTGTAAGTACGCGATCCGAAATTGTGCAAATGAGTGTTACCTCCATAGTTTCTGAATCTACGGGCCAGAACCTCAAGGTCCGGTCTTTCGACCACGTTATGAGCTGATACTCCGCTCCTTCTGTACACAAACAAGAAACATCCTATTAGAATTTGGTAGAACCACCCGGACAGGGGAAAGAACGTACCCAAGCCACCCTTTCTCCAGACAAATTCTTTGACTACGTCGGTATGCCCCTCGAACACCTCCACTGGTACCATATCGTTGCTGGTCGCCCACATCTCGAGAGCTGTTTCGCCTCTCTGCGGTAAACTAAGTATGCCTCTTCCGAACGGCAGATCCCTGGCCCTCCACACAGGATACCGCGTCGTTATCGTAGTCAGAGGCTGAGATAACTGCTTGGAGTTCCTGTGACGGATCGGGTCAAAGCGGGAGGACTCGCAAGCCGAAGCGTCCTGTACATTCCACACTTTGATGGTCTTATCGAGAGAACAGGTGACGATGTCATGAACGCGAGTGTGTGCCCAGTCAATACCGTAAATCTTCGCATTATGGGCACGAATACGAGCAGTAGGTAGGGATCCTTTCTGTTGGTTACTGATTTAGTAGAAGTAGATCAGAATGGCGGTGAACTAACACGACGGTCCCAGATAAGCACCTCGTCCAAATGCGAGGAGGCAAGCACGTTCGGGTCTTGGCGATTCCACTTGACTTGTGTACCCCCAGCTAAAAACCAGTGTCAGAAAAGACAAAATGTTGAATGTGCACGTTCTCACCGTTGAATGCACAAAGACCTGAGCCGGTATAAATGAGCGAGTTACTCGCAAACGGAGGTTGTACTTACCCATCACTGGCTTGCGCGGATCTCGGAGGTCCCAAGACCACAACCACGAGTCGATTCCAACGCTACAGACTGTGTCCGGCTCCGAAGTATGCCAGTTAATGTCGGTTATCGCGCGGTAGTGGGAATGTAAGATATGTTCAATGGAACTCTTGCCCACTATCATGAGATTCCATATGAGACTGAGCGGTATATCAACGAGGGATAGGGGTGGGCAGAAGAACCAGAGCTTACAGTTTCTCGGAGGAAGTTGAGACGATGTACTCTGCCCGTGCTCTGTGAGGATTCCACTGGACGTCTGCTACATCCCAGGTTCCGCCTTGGGGCAGAAATCTGGGGATCTCAAGAGGTGCTTCGAGGTCGATGATGAAGAGACCGCGGCGACTAATGGCATGATGGTCAACGAGAGGTTGTGCCGGATGAATTGGTTCTGCTTACGTTGCAAGCACGATATCACGACTTGCTGGACTGATGCTCATCTACGAGTCCAAGTTAGATGTATAGAATACTTCCATTCGACCGTCTCAAACTACTGACGTTTCCTACTGCATCTCCAACAAGGTCTTTCATGTCTATCTGTAAGTTTCTCCTGAAATTACCGCCATCATCGGGGGATGTGGAGGGCTGAGACTGTTGGTTTTGTTGGACAGGGAAATGGAGGGCCGGAACATCGCGGTATGACGCGAGGCCAGCAGAGATGTTGTCCTGGGGTATGTCATAAAGTGGGGGAGCCCATGACGGTCTGCGAGCAGACAACAGGCTGAGGCTTGGGCCCTCTCTATCGCGCTCAGCGTGGATATCGTTGGCGATGCGAATACGAGCGGAGTGCGACATATGCGTTCATGTCATGGACCAGGTTAGTTAGTTATTTTTATCATTTATTTAATAATGGTAACAAATAATTGCAAAATAAATCACGAATTATTTTCGTCTTCACCATTCAGCGAAATCTAATCGATACAAGTGTAGAGAGACATCAAAAACGCTGGCGGTGTTACTTGGTTTCTTCCGCTCCTCGTTCATCTCAACGACCATCTCCAAAGTCCGGCGCATCGGAACAATGGCTTCGTCCCTTCCCTCCCTACCACACGTCCCCGGCACCGATCCTTCCTCTTGCATTTTTGATGCATTTCGGACTGCCATCGCAAAACGCATATCAGATCGGTTACCCCCGCTCACGATAGAACAAGCGTACACAGGTGTTGACTACGGAAAGAAGGGCGTCGACTTTACCGTCGCCCTCCCTCGATTCCGACTCCCCGGGAAGCCTGATGAACTCGCAAAGAAAGTACTAGAGGACGTAAGTCTGCCCTTCACTGATCCAAGCGCGCACATCCCTGAGCATCTTTCTTTTAGTTCCAACCAGATGATTTCATCGCATCAATAACGCACGACAAACAGTTCCTTCACTTTCAACTCAATACCTCGAATCTCATTCGCGAAGTCCTCAGCCAAATACATACCCTCACGTACAACAGTCCTTCCGGCAACCCTTCTTATGGTACAAACAGCATCGGGGTCGGGAAAAAACTCGTCATCGAGTACTCTTCTCCTAATATTGCCAAGTCCTTCCACGTCGGACACCTGCGGAGTACCATCATCGGCACATTCTTAGCTAACTTGTACAAGGCTTGCGGTTGGGAAGTCGTCTCAATTAACTATCTCGGAGACTGGGGGACTCAGGTACTCCCTTGCATCCTCTACCCGAGTTTCGCACTTATCTTGGGGTTAGTTCGGCATGATAGCCTCCGGCTTCGAGAGATATGGCTCCAAAGAGGAACTATCCCGAGACGCCATCAAGCACTTGTACGACGTATATGTCAAAGTCAGCAAGGATGCTGAAGCGGATCCAAACGTGAAAGCCGAGGCTGCAAAGATGTTCAAACGGATGGAGGATGGCGATGAGAGCGTCCTGAAGAACTGGAGGGAATGGCGGGAGTTGAGCATCAAAAAGTACATCGACGAATACGATCGGCTAAACGTCTCATTCGATCGATATACCGGAGAGAGCGAAGTCGGAAAAGAGTGGATGGATAAAGCAATTGATCGACTCGACGAACTGGGACTTATCAGCGACGCCAATGGTGCCAAGCTTGTTGATCTGGAGAAGTGGAAGTTGGGCAAGGCTGTCCTTCGAAAAGCAGGCATGTCCCTCGTCTTGATCTAGTCATGCGCTGTCTGATCGCCTTTGTAGACGGAACCTCAATATACCTCACTCGAGATATCGCTGGTGCAATAGAAAGATGGGAAAAGTACCAGTTTGACAAGATGATATACGTTGTCGCGTCCCAGCAAGATCTTCATCTCTCTCAGTTCTTCCGGATGCTAAAGCTCATGGAGTTCCCATGGGCTGATCGTCTCGAGCATGTCAACTATGGCTTGGTCCTCGGAATGAGCACGCGGAAAGGAACCGCCGTCTTTTTAGACCAGATTATCAAGGAGGCAACGTCTGTGATGCACGAGCAGATGAAGCGAAACGAAGCAAAATACAATGCTATAGAAGATCCCGAGTATGTAAGCCAAGAAGTCGGAATCACAGGCATCAAGATTCAGGACATGGCTGCCAAACGGTATGCTTGTTGATAGCAATACCATTGTCTCTTACAATCGCTAACTTATCCTTCCAGGATAAATAACTATACCTTTAACTGGGACCGAATGCTGTCCTTCGAGGGCGATACAGGACCATACCTCCAATATGCTCACGTCCGGCTTACTTCCATGGAGCGCAAAAACCCCGAACTTCTCCCTCTGCCACCCCCTTCCCAGATTGACACGTCGCTGCTTGCCGACTCGGCACACGCCCGAGACATCGCCATTTTGCTTGGATCATACCCAGACGTTGTCAAGACTGCGTTGAAAACGCACGAACCCAGTGGTGTAGTCACATTCGCATTCCGTCTTGCGCATGCAATCTCAAGTGCATGGGAGACCCTTGTAGTGAAGGGAGAGCAGGACCTAGACAAGGCTCGGGCAAGGCTCTGGTTGTATATTTGCGCGCGGGACGTTTTGGGTGCTTCCATGCGGTTGCTGAGCATCCGTCCGTTGGAGAGGATGTAGTTGTAGACTTTAGAGTTGGATCGTTTAGAATTTAATTAGTAGCCTCGCCAGAATTCTCATCGAACTTGCATCAAACGTTCTCGCTTATTCGGGATCTAATCAATGACATCGCCATAGATAACGAGACATCTTCGACTTCAAGTACTCGTTGGATCCCCATCTTCAGCGATATCACGATCATGTCAAATGAGCTCTTTCCATCCATCGGTTCTGTGGTAGATGGGACGCAGGGACCTGAAGAGCGAGCAGAAGCACCTGAGCAAGCCGCAGAAGATGAGGACAGGCTGGTGCAGGAGATCGATTCACTGTGCATGCGATGTGAAAAGCAGGTCTGTCTTATCCATGCATACTGATACCTTTCGGAGACTCAGGCATGCCGCTGTTAGGGCATTACAAGACTACTACTGATCTCGATTCCGTTCTTCCGGGAAGTCATCGTGATGTCTTTCCGATGCGAGCATTGTGGATTCTCGAACAACGAGACACAAGCCGCGAGCACTATTCGACGTGAGTCCCAACAATGGGTCCCGCCAACACTCTGGTTCTAAGTGTATGTTCCAGCGGAGGGCGGTGCGTACACAGCGCGTGCCCTATCAAGAGTAGATTTGGATCGCCAGATCGTCAAGTCATCCACCTGCAGCGTCACAATTCCCGAGTTCGAACTCACTATTCCTCCCGGGCGTGGCCAACTGACCACGGTCGAGGGTCTCATCCGAGATGTTGTCACGGATCTCAGCGCTGACCAGCCGCTACGGCGTATAGAGAACGAGGAGACATACAACAAGATACAGACCATTCTTGACGGATTCAAGGAAATCTTGGCAGATAACGAAGAGGACGCGGACGGCGACGTGCCGCCGCAAAAGGCTGCGCCAATGCGTGCTTTCACAATTATCGTAGACGACCCCACGGGCAACTCATTCCTCGAATTTGTGGGCAGCATGGCGGACCCAAAGTGGAACATGCGCACGTATCGCCGCACGCGTCAGCAGAATATTGATCTTGGTCTCATTTCGCCGGACGATGTAGAGGGGCCGACAGCTGTCACAGAGGAGCAGGAGGGTCAGGCAGAAGGTGCGGAGGAAGAACCAAAGGCAGGACTGGAAGAGCAATCAAATGAGGAGATCTTCGCTTTCCCCGGAACATGTTCGAGCTGCGGACACTACATCAATACGCTCATGAAGAAGGTTAATATTCCATACTTCAAGGTAAGTCTCGCCAAACCTACGATTTGTCCGACTTCGGGAAGTTGCCAACGGTCCTAAACAGGATATCATCATCATGTCGACGAACTGCGAGTTCTGTGGATACCGCGACAATGAGGTGAAGTCAGGCTCAGCTATCTCATCTCAAGGCAAGCGGATTACCCTCAAAGTCGAAGACAAAGAAGACCTTAGTCGAGATGTTCTCAAGGTCTGTCCCTCAGATAAGTATGAGAAACGACTAACAACTTTGCGGCAGAGTGAGTCTTGTGGTATGGAGATCCCTGAGATCGATCTAGTACTCCAACCGGGCACGCTCGGCGGCCGTTTTACCACGCTTGAGGGTCTCCTTGACCAGATCTACGATGAGCTTGCGACCAAGGCCCTCACTGCAAGCGACTCGCATTTGGACGGCGCATTCGCGACTTTCCTGGAGAAGCTGAAAGAGGTGAGTCTCTCGCGGAAATATCCCTTCACCTCTAACTATTTCCCCAGGTCAAGAACTCCGAGCGATCGTTCACGGTCATCCTGGATGATCCACTTGCAAATTCATACCTACAAAACATCTACGCACCAGACCCAGACCCGAATATGACGATCGAGTTGTATGACCGCACATGGGAACAAAATGAGGACCTAGGGCTGAATGACATGAAGGTCTAGAATGCCAATACGACTGATCTCTATACTTGGCCAAACACTTCAAGGTGAACTGGACGGCGAACTCGGATTGTTACACAGTCTATAGTACACATTTTGTTAAACCCTCGAACTACCTTGTTGTTACAGAGCATCCTATGCCTGGGAAGCACGGAAACGGACGGCCTCAGCAGCTGGTTTGACGCCAGGGAGAGGACCAGCCTGGGGAACACCGAGGCCAGCAGCAATGTGGTTGGAGAGTTCTTGGTCAACCAAAGCCCAGTATGAGACTATGGTGAAAGTTAGATATAGAGACATCCTTAGGATGGGATTGATACTCACGGACACGAGCCTTGATCTCAGGGCTCTTGACACCACTGACGTGGCCAACAATGTTGGAAACGAGGTGGGCACGGTCTGTGTCGTTCATGACATTGCGGTAAAGGGCACGGGGCTGCTCGAAGTCGACTGTATAACTCAATGTCAATCACGGAGGATCGATTGATGAACAGCCAAAGTTACTGACGTTCGGTGACCTCGCTCAAGTCCCAGTAAGCGCCACCAACCCATCTCTCGTGCTTGGCCTCGCGCTCAGGGTCACGAGGAGCGCCGTTGATGGAACCATTGTTGCGGAGGTATGTCAAAGAAGAGATGGTGCTCTGGTAGTTGGGACGAGCACCCTGGTTGTTAATAGCCATGGAGCCATCGCGCTGGAAGTTGGAAATGGGAACAATGGGTTGATTGACGGGGATCTGAGAGTAGTTGACACCAAGACGGTGGCGGTGAGTGTCAGGGTACGAGAACAGACGAGACTGCAAGACAGGGTCGCAAGAAGGCTCGAAGTAAGGGATGGTGTGGGAGGGAGAGAAAGCAGCCTGAAAGCGACATGATGAACGTGAGCCTACTATCAGATTTCAAAGCACACGCACTTGCTCAACCTCGGCGAAGTAGTTCTGAACGTTCTCGTTCAAAACGAACTTGCCGATGGGGCGCAAAGGGTAGTCCTTGTGGGACCACACTTTGGTGAGATCCAAAACATTGTAGCGGAACTTCTCAGCCTGCTCAGGGGTCATGGTTTGCTGTGATACCAAGTCAATCGATTGAACCCGTCTTAATCCAAGTAAGGTGCTTACGATGTAGACAGTCCAGGATGGGTATTTGCCAGCTTCGATGGTCGCGAAGAGAGCTTGGATACCATAGTCGGGGTTTTCGGCAGAAAGTCTAGTTGCGGTGGGACCGTCGAGGGTCTGGGGAGAATGAGGACCGATGGCCGAGTCGATAGCTGATTACACAAACCTTGAAACCACCATCAGCGATGAGGTGGATCTGGGTGTAGACCCAGCTGCCGTCATCCTTGACGAACTTGTAGGTGTGGCCAGAGTAGCCGTGCATGTTGTGATAGCCGTCAGGAGTGCCACGGTCAGAGAAGAGGATGGTGATCTGATGAGCAGACTCGGGGTTTTGGGTGAGGTAGTCCTGAGATGTAAGGGTCAACACACGAGTATTGGAACTGAATGAACACAACGAACCCAGAACATGTCAGCATCTTTCAGGTGGGTCTGGGGGTCACGCTTCTGGGTGTGGATGAAGTGAGGGAACTTGGCAGGGTCCCTAATGAAGAAGACAGGGGTGTTATTGAACACCCAGTCAAGGTTACCCTCCTCAGTTCGGAGCTTGACAGCAAAGCCACGTGGGTCACGGGCGGTGTCGGCCGAGCCGAGCTCACCACCGACTGTGGAAAAGCGGGCAGTGGCACGGACTTTGTTGCCAACCTGCGTGAAGAGCTTGCTAGAGGTGATGTCGCTGAGATTGTGGGTCAGCTCGAAGTAACCGTGAGCACCAGCACCCTTGGCATGGACCTAAAGGATGATGGTCGTCAACTACGATGTCAAGCTCTTCGATCGAGCATGAACTTACGACACGTTCAGGGATACGCTCGCGGTCGAAGTGGGCAAGAAGATCGATGTGGTGGAAGTCTATCAAAGTAAGATCAACGACATGATCAACCTCATGTAACGATCGATCGATACGCACCCTGGAGGAGCAAGGGGCCAACGGTGCCGATGCGCTGGGCCGCGTATGGGTGTACAACAGGGGTACCGTTGGAGGTGGTGTAAACGGCACCATCTTTATTGTTGAAAACCTGGGCGGAAGGCATGATCGATTGATGAGGGGATGTGGAGCGAGGGAGAGATAATGATCGAGGGCGATTGGGAGGATTTCAAGGACCGCTGAGATCCATTTAACCATTTCGTGGCAAGCAAGTCAGGTGGATGGGAACATGCCTTCATAAGGAGGGAACTTCGGGGTCAGTACTTCGGTATCCATGTGCCTATTCGACGGCCCGATTCATTTTCCCCGCGAAAGCATACCTCGAAAAGATCATCAACGACAAAACAGACACCCGGAACATAGTCATGAAACCAGCATCGAACTTGGGTCTAGCCATGCTTTATGCAATGTGACTCCTGTTGATCGACTGAGTCCACATTTTACAATCCTCTCGCCACGTGTGTCTGTCTTGAATACGCGGAGCAATGTCACCCACTCGGATATAGAGCTAGACGGTCAATGGCTCGTTGTTTTACAGACGCGCTCTGACACCGTGGTCCGAAGGAAAGTTGACTGTGAGAGGAGACGATCCGATCTGGCAGCCTGGACTCCAGTCAGCCTACAATGTCCTACATCCCTTTGAGAACGTCGGAGAGGACCCCGTTTTTCGGAAGGCCTGAAGGGTAATCGGGGGATATAACGATGGAATTATACCCCGAACCTGCTCGCGTTTTCCCTTCGCTGAGATCCCAGTTGTGAAACAATCTACTAAAAAAAAGAATGAGAGAATGTCGGGGCGATTGAAATTTCTGAATCCTGGTTGCCAGTAGCGCGTAGGAAGCATATTACTCGTCCTTCCAGTGGTACTTACAGGACTTGGACATGAGAATGCTTTGTTGTCGTGCCCAGCCTCACTCGAGGAGCCTGTTTACATAATCGCCTTTTATGTGTTCGAATGGGAAACGAGTCCCTCAGACTTTCGACCAGTCCATGTTTCCAGATGCTTTGGTTCTTACCCTTCACCAGTTATCGAACACAGAGGCAGCCCTACCCCGATGCACGGTCTGCAACTCGTCGTTGGATTACAGCCCTTGAAGAGGAAACTGGCGCAGTTAGCCTCGATTTCACCGCCGTGACCGCAACGGGTCTTGACAGTCGACAGGCAAATGCGAGGCGCCACGCCTACCCGCCTACGAGTCCTGCTGAAGAGGGAAAGATTTTGCCTGACTTCTTCGACGGGACATACGAGGAAGTCTTGGGGACTTGCCAAAAGGAAGGGAGGATAGCTTGTGTAATTCTGGTTTCTGATGAACATGATGACGTACAAGAGTTCAAACGGTCAGTCATGTTTGCTACAAACGACTTCATGTTTATCTTCCAACAGGTCGACCCTTACAGACCCAGCTTTCGTCCGAATCCTCAGTGCAAATAACTTTGTTGTGTGGGGAGGAGACGTTCGAGACAAAGACGCTTGGGATGGTTAGCAACGTTCATTCCCAGTGTTGGCAGAGTGATGTTGACATCTATTGCCAGCCGCTCAGAAGTTGCAGGCAACAACATATCCGTTCGTCGCTTTCGTAGCGTTACAGCCTCGCCGAAATCATTCGTCAACTGCATCGTCTTCAAGCGCTACAGCCGTGCTAACCGTCCTTTCGCGGCACCACGGACCCGCTGTCCCAGAAACTGGACAGACTTCAGCTCAAACACTTGCGCACCATCTTGAAGAACAGCTTCTCCCTCGCGTTTCCCCTTTCCTCACGCGATTCAAGTCACAGTTACAGGAACGGGAACGGAATAGACTCCTTCGTGAGCAGCAAGATAAGGCTTTTTTGGAATCGGCGGAGCGTGATCGCGAGCGGATACAAGCCCGGATCCGGGTGGACCAAGAAGAAGCAGAGCGCCTGTGCACTGAGGGGGAGGCTCGCCGTCAAGAAGAGCAAAGGTTGGAGCGGGAGCGGGAGAGGAAGGAAATCTTTCGAGCTCAGAGGCTGCAATGGCGTCGCTGGATGCGAAGGTGTATTGTCCCCCCCGAGCCTGAAGGGGGGACTGGCATTCGTCTCGCCATCAAGCTGTCTGGGAACTCGCGTATAATTCGGACATTTCCCCTCACCTCCACCCTGACCGAGCTTTACGCGTTTGCAGATACGCAGATGATACCTCTCACACTTCAACCAGCAAGTGATCCAGAAAACATGTTAGAAGGGTCTGGGCAGGACCTACACGAATTCGAGCGCCACCTTCAATCACAGACGAATGACCCAGAATCCTGGTGGGGATTCAGGCTTACACTTGCATATCCTAGACGAGAAGTCAAGTGGATATTCGGGACATCCTTGTTGGATGCGGGTCTCAAAAGTGGGGAGCAACTTGTTGTGGAGATAATTAGAGATAGTACTTTGCCTTTGCATTCGGACGACGACTATGAATCCGAGGATGATTAGCAGTTCATGCAAGTACTACATACATACTATGTAGCTGCTACTTGTGGCTTTGCAACTTGTGGAGCTGGAAGCATAGTCACCACAGGCATTGGAGGAACTGCATATAGACAATATGGTATGACAGTTTTCCATAGCTTCTTGCTTGGGTGTGACTGACTCCTTTTCTTTGTGATTTGACCTTTTCATGTCAATGTGATGGGTTCACAGGCAAAATGGGACATCTGTGGTGATTTCTGAGTGGTCCAGACAGCCCAGGTATGTTGTCTGACATCAATCTCTGCTGTTCTTGCTGATTTGAGTTTTCTCAGTGATGACTTCATATTGATTCATGTCAAGTGGCTGCAATCAAACCTGAGGCACAGGTATTGGTAGGGGTAGTATGGGTATGGCATGGAAGTTCATGGACAGCATTACCTGCTGGCCGATTTCATATTTGGGCGCTGCCGAGCGATGTTTGTCGGCTAGTGACTTCATGCATTCCTGGGCCTTGACCAGGTTCTTTTCTACATCAGCAATAGTTTTCCTCATTGCGTTTGTGAATGTGGTGGCAGCTGGTGCCTGATAAGTGGCAGCATGTGGTTCTGTGCCCATGCATGGTTTGTATGAACATGTGACTTCGAACGGAGATTTCTTTGTCAAAGTGTGTGATTTGTTATTAATAGAGAATTGAGCGACAGCAAGCCAGTCTGCCCATGATTTCTGTTTGTTGAAACAGAAGATTCTAAGGAACTTCCCAACTTCTTTGTTTACAATTTCGAACTGTCCGTTCATTTGTGGGTGAAATGCTGTACTGAGCTTGGTATCAATACCAAGGGCATTATTGATTTCTTTAGTGACTAGCACCGGAAACTGTGGACCTCAGTCCAATGTGATTGATTTGGGAAGTCCATGATGCTTCCATACATAAAAAAGGAAGAGCTGAGTGGTGTCAATTGCGGAACACATTTTGTTGCACAGTATGAGCTCAACTTCCTTTGAGAACTGATCTATGACCATCAAGATCACATCAAAACCTCTTGATTCGGGTAAACCTGTAATGAAGTCTGCTGTGATATCTTGCCAGGGTCTGCTAGGGATTGGCAGTGGCTGGAGAAGACCTGCAGTTGCCTGATTCGATCTTTTGAATCTCTAACAGATTTGACACCTGGATACATAATCCTTTGTAAGTGTTGCCAGTCCAGGCCACATGTAAGATCACTGAATGAGTTCTAGTGTCTTTTCATATCCGGGGTGTCCAGCAGCTGGAAGGTCATGGTGAATCCGAATTATCTCCATCTGGATTATATTGTCTTCTGGAATGTACAGACGATCTTCTTCATCATTAGTGTTTGAAGGTCCAGTCCTAGGACCATCAAAAGACCGGCAACCCAACCCAACTTTAACTGTTATAGTATTTAAAAACTTTTCAAACTTTTGCCTACAACGGTATTCGAATGCTGGACTTTGTCTACAACTTAGGGGTCAAGCCGGATTCATCTTTATCCGCTCCGGTAGTCCCTGTAGCATTACATAATCTATTACATAATCAAGTCACATGACAAAGGTCCAGACTTAGATGAGTCAGCAATGATGTCATGGCCTAGACCCTAAAAACGTGCCTGGTACCTTTTCTTATTGTCACACCATTTATCTTATCTATCTTTCCCTTTGTGTTTTCCTTATGCAGCTGTTGGTCTGTGCGCACTTCTCAATAGTATATAAGTAGCCCTGTACTTATCACAGACCCCAGTCTAATCCATTTGTGACTTCACCGTCATTAAGTTTTAGTACTCAGCCTAGTCTTTCGCAAGGTCTAGTGTACCTAAGTCCCCGCCGTGTTGTGAGCAATCATAACATTAACTGTCGGCAACCGTCGTTTGCAACCGGTTGCAACCGGTCTTGATTGGTCTTGGTCTTGGTCTTTCACTTTGACAGGACCAAAAATTCTGAAAAGACCAGTTGCAACCAATGCACAGCCACCCCCTATCTATCACCCTATTTTTCCAGATTTTCTGCTATTTTTCCAGATTTTCCTGACCATTATGGACCTTAAGTGATTTTTTGGGAGAAATATTGAGGTTAGTCAATGATAATATTGATCAACATGTCATAGAATTCATTCTATCATGTATATACACTCTCTGAGTCACATACTTATGTATATTTTATTGGTATGTGTTGAGAATTGAGTCTATGATTGGTCTTGACTTCACACATAACTTGATATTATCTGATGTATCACTACAAAAAACATGCTATCTTGAAATGCTCATATCTCCACAGTGTGTGAACCGTTTCACTTGACCCAGGGACCAATTTGTAGCCGGGAACAAGTACATTAGCCGACACTTCCAAAAAACCAGTTGCAATTGATTAAAACCGATGAAAAGGACTGAAAAGACCAAAGAATGGTTTTTTGCGGTTTTGGTTCAATTAGACTGACATTTATGGATCAAAAAAACCGGTCTTGATTTGGTCTTTTCAAAAACTGCAAAAAGACTGGACCGAACTGGACTTTCAAACTCTATTCATTATAGAGCAGGCCATTCATTTTCTCATGAATGCCTCGCTTCTGAAGTCGTTGTACCTCTGTTTCAGATAACTTGCACGTGGCAAGGAAGGTTTGTTGTTGGTATGATTGCCCCATTCTTTCCTTTCCCGTTACCTTGTACTAAGTCCTAGTCGCTGGTCCAAGTCCTGCCTAGGCCACTCATTTCTTACTTTGCCTTAGTCAGCGAACGTTCTCTCATGTTCTTTCACCTTCTATACTTCGTCATCGCTGACTCGTACGCTTACTGAGCATGACTCATTCTTATTGGTCATAGCTCATTCTTACTCATTCCGATCCCTTCCATGCCTGCCCTTAACTTGTTCCCTTATCTATATAAACCCTCGAGTTTCCTCTTGTAACCTTAAGTTAGACCTACGCAATCTAACCTTGTCATTCTCGTTCCCCTTGAACCCTCTGAGAGTCACCGTCCCACTCTTGAACGGACGCTAGGCCTTAACGTGGACATCCCATCGTTAGGCTACACTTGAAACCCTTGTCTTTGACTAGGCTTTTGCGTCTATGCTTTGACCTACCCGGTACAAGCGTAACAAAAGGTCTAACTTACCCTTGAAGGTTACCTTCGCTGTAGACCTCCACCATTTCCCAACGACCTCGCCTCGACACCTCTCGTTGGGGCCTCCCACGAGAAACTGCTAATCCACAGAACCCCGAATCCTCTGACTTGGGCTCACCTGAAGAAGAACAGTCCTACGACACCTCTGATCTCTACGATGAACCAGTCACCACTCAAGAGGAACAAGAAGAAACTCTTCACCTCTCCCACGAATTTTCCTCAGCTGTAACCATCCCAAGGGCACCAACACCACCGTCACCTACTCCAATATCCCAAAGAGCTCCACAGTTCCCTGTGTCACCTGCTCCCCCACGAACCCCAGCTTTCTCCACTCCTTCCCTTCCTGCACCCGCATTTGCACCAGGAGCGTATCAAGTACCTCCACCTCCTACCTTCGTAAACCCCATGTCTTCTTCCAAACCCACTGAACTCCGCATTGGAGCCCCAGACACCTTTGATGGTTCCTTTGAGAAAAGCACTGCCTGGATGAACTCTATCCAATTCTATCTCATCGTCAATGGTGATGTATACAACACAGATCCCAAGAAGATCGCCTTTGCGCTGTCCTACATGTCCAAAGGATCAGCAGCCACTTGGGCTGCCACCTTCTGCCGAAAGGCCATCACTGGCGCCACTGTCACAATGGAAACCTGGGCTCAATTCATCACCGACTTTGAAACCGCGTTCAAACACCACAATACTGTAGGAAACGCCGTCGCCTGGCTTTTCACCAAACGAATGAAACCTCTCAAGAACGAAGAATACTCTCTCCCTCTCTCAGAATTCATTTCGAGTTTTCAGAACCAAGTCGCCTTATCTGGCATTACCGATAACAACGTCCTAATTGGATACTTCTCTGCAGGTATACCCATCTCCCTTATGAGACGAGTCAACAGCATGGATACCGTCCCTACCACGATTGAGGATTGGTACAAACGCACCACCCAATTCCAGACCCAATGGGAACACGCCAATGAGATCGCTAATCGCAATCGCAACCCTGCCAAACCATTCCGTCCGTTCTCCTCCGCCAATCACTCTACCCCTGCCAGGGACCCCAATGCCATGGACGTCGACACCATCCATATCTCCAAACTCACTCCTGAAGAGCGGAAACGCTGCCAAGAGAAGGGACTCTGCGTCTGCTGCAGGAAAGCTGGACATCGGTCCAACGCCTTCCCAGAGCTCTCCTTGAACCAGAAAACCCCGAAGAAGGTTCAGAAGGTTGAGGAAGAAGTTCCCTCGTTGATCGAGATAGATGATGACGAGGATGAAACCACCGTTCGTAAAGTAGCCTTTGTCACAAAGGGTTTTTAGGCCGGGAAGCTCTGCCGACGCAAGCTTCCCCAGTCATGTGTGCACCTGTACTTGTAAAGTCGCGAAAGCGCTCTATGCAAATTCCCATACAGATTATCGTTCCTTCGCACATGATGAAAGCCGTCGAAGCCCACACCCTCATTGATAGCGGCGCAGACATCTCCTGTATCGATTGGGGCTTTATACGAAAAAATTGAATTCCGACCACCCGACTCGAAACCCCTATTTGAGTCCGAAACATCGACCAGACCGCAAACAAAAGCGGAATGATACTCTTTACCACCACCCTCTTCCTTGATATTGAAGGAATCGCACAAGAAGTAATCTTCCACGTCATGAACTCCGAAAACGAAAACATCATCCTACATCGACACAGCGACTTAAATGAACGGCTGTTCAGCACTCTTTCGTAGCTAAGCAAGCCTTCTCATTGGCTGGCAAGCACCTAAACGATCCCAAAGAGTGTCTTACAGCACGATTACTAACACCTTGTCCAAAACGAGGTTCCTAAGGCTGCCAAAAAATCGGCTAGGTTCGCAGATGTAGGTCTCCCATGGCTTGAAAAGCTAACCCAACCATCGACTGGCGCCGATGAACCCTCTCACTATCAGAGTCCATCGACGAGTCAAAGAAGTTATATATCATACACACTGTGGCCTGTAGAGCCAACGACCAACTCTTCACTCAACCTACCCCTCCTCCTCGACACTCTTATGTAACTCCGGAAGTCAATAAACAACTCTACGACTACCTGGACTCTGAGATTGAATCCACCTTCCTGAATCGTGCCTACGAGAACCACACCCTAAACCGCATTATTCATTGCGGTTCACGCTTTGTCCCCAATTATGTTGTCGCTTGCCTTACTCAAGCTACTGAACTCACAATCACGGCCGAACTAGCCAAACCTAAACCTATCCTTCCAAAAGAATATGTCAAATAGGCCTCGGTTTTCGATGAACCCTCAGCTGGTCACCTTTCTCCATCTCGGGTTTATGACCATGAGATCAACCTGAAGGAATCCTTCGTCCCTAAGATCGGAAAACTTTATCCGCTATCTCCGGATGAAAAGATAGCCACAGAAGACTTCCTCGAAGAGAACCTTCGTACAGGAAAGATACGTCCTTCCAACTCCCCCCAAGCATCCCCCTTGTTCTTCGTCAAAAAGAAAGCCGGAAAACTTCGCCCCTGCCAAGACTATCAGTATCTCAACGAACATACTACCCGAGATGCATACCCACTTCCCCTCATCGGAGATCTTGTTGACAAACTGAAAGACGCTAAAGTCGTTACCAAGTTCGATGTACGATGGGGTTACAACAATGTCCGCATCAAAGACGGACATCAGTGGAAGGCCGCTTTCCTCACCCACAAAGGCCTCTTTGAACCGACCATGATGTTCTTCGGACTGAACAACTCCCCGGCCACCTTCCAACGCTTTATGAACAACTCTTTTAGAGACATGATAGCTGAAGGATGGCTCGTCATCTATATGGATGACCTTCTCATCGGAATTAGGACTCACACTGAGTTGTCGGAGCTCGGATGTAGCACAGCCACTCAGTAGCCTGGTTAAGTTTAGGTTAGCATTAGGGTATAGATTATTATTTTTCTTGTGGTCAGTGTGGTTAGGGTTGGTTATGAGGTTGGTCAGTGCTAGTTCGTGTTGGTTAGGGTTAGGGATGGTTATATTAGGGTTATTTGATGCGTAGATAATGATTACAATCTATGTTAACGGTGGGGCAAGATTTTCAAACTCCGATATCTCGGTGTGGGTCCTGCCTCCCTTCTCATCTTCTCCCCCGATGATACCACTCACACTGCTCGCACGCAATGAGTCCTCGAACGTATGCAAGAGCTAGATCTCCATCTTCGTTTGGAAAAATGCAACTTTGCTGTGAACGAAGTAGAATATCTTGGCATGATCGTCCGCCCTGGAGAGCTTGCCATGGATCCCGTCAAACTTGATGGCATCTCTCAATGGCCCACTCCCACTACCATTAAGGAAGTTCACTCATTCCTTGGCTGTGCCAACTTCTACCGACATTTTATCCCAAACTACTCCTTAGTCGCCCGCCCTTTGATCGATCTGACCAAAAAGGATCATCGATGGGATTGGAGCAACGCCTGCCAAGATGCCTTCACCCGCCTGAAACAGATGTTCTTAGCGAAACCCGTCCTACACTTCCCAGATCTCTCCAAACCCTTCGCCATCGCAACTGATGCCTCCAAATTTGCCTCTGGAGGTATACTCCTCCAAACTGATGCCAACGGCGATTGGCACCCCTGTTCCTACCTCTCCCAGTCCTTCGGTGACACTGAACGGAACTATGATATCTATGATCATGAACTCCTCGCTGTAATCCGCGCACTGAAAACCTGGCAACATTATCTCCACGGCTCTCCCTTCCCTGTCCAGGTGTTCACTGATCACAAAAACCTGACCTACTTCTGCCAACCCCAAAATCTGAACCGTCGGCAAGCCTGCTGGCTCCTTGACCTTGCCGACTTTGACCTGAAAATGATTCATGTTCCTGGCTCATCCCTCGCCAGTCCTGATGCCTTATCTAGGCGTGCGGATCACTTTCCCACTAACGCCGATGACAATGCGGGTACCACTCTACTACCACCCTCCCTATTTGTCCGCGTCATTGACGCCGCCATGAACAACCACATTTCTAGTCTTTCCAAAAATGACTCATTTCTCCTAACTGCATTACTGAAACGACTCAACTCAACTAAGAGCTAAGACTCACACTAGACAATAGCGAGCCGATGAACTTGGCTGAGGTTCGATGAGGAAACTCCAGGAGAACAAGACTGGAGAGCCAGTGCTTGTCAACCCGGGTTTATATACTATTGACAGTGTTTGTACATGTTGTGGCTAAACCTTAACTATATGACTAGGTATGACTAGATATGAGTCATGGCGAGTAACAGCCAATAGCGTATATGACTAGGAAGCGAGATGAGTCAGCGTGAGTCAGTATGAGTCACGGTGAGTCATAATGAGTCAATAAGAGTCTGAGTCATGGTGACTCGGTATGAGTCATGGACAGTGGGGAAGATGCACAGCCACGCACAGCCACGTTATGTAAGCGAAAGGCTGAATGAATGTTTATTTGGCTAACTACGCCTATTACATAAGCTCAGGTGAAGGATCACCTCGTTAGCTCAATGAGAAATGTAAAGAGGAAACTAAAGTAAGGACTGTAGGTGTTCTGGCAAAAATACATGAAGAGCACTGTCAGTAGAGGAGAAATGCTGATTTGCACGAAGTCGTCGACGATAGGTTCCCCACAAATGACCCGCAGCACGAATTGTAGACCTAGCTGATGTCAGCAGGTCACGTGATGTGATCTTGATAAGATAAGATAACAGAAAAGGGAGAGAAAGCGACTAAGTGCAAAAGTGAAAGAGAAACGTAGTAAGCGAAGTGAAGTCTAGGAAAGACTAGGATAAGGAACTGAGCGTTCGTAACACTACCTCCTCTCTATGGATCGTATTCCAGACGATCAAGACCTTGCAAGGATATCAACCTGTGAAGCAGCACGAACATTGTGCAATGAACGGCGATGATGATGATGATATCGAGAATCATGATAATGGGGATGGGTGGTAGGATTCTCAGAATCCGGAATTGGAATAGTTGAAATGCGAAACAGCATGTGATGATGACAACGTATCTGCGAGTGCGAGCATTGCGATAGTTGTGAGCGACGACATTGCGAACTACAGCGGCGAAGGCATGTGAGTTCATTGTGATGATTGTTTCAATGATGGATGTGAATGGAGAGCAAGAGCGTAAAACATCACTCTTTATACCTTTTCGGTTCTCGGCACGGTTTCCAATCAATCAATATTTTCATCGTCAGTCTGACTCGTTCGACTGTCATGCAGTTGTAATTGTGACTCGAATAGAATTCTGAGTCATGCTGTGTAAGCGCAGGGTGAACGGATGTGTAGCGTGGGAAATTCTAATTGCATCCAGTGCAATGTCAAGAATAGACCTTGGTTTTCACGTGCGAGTAGATTTCGCATAGCTTGTGTTCGTCTTGGGATATGGAAGCTTCAAGCGTATAGCGTTCCGACCAATCAGATTTGCGATTGTGTAAGGTTCTAACCTTGTAAGAAAGGTTTCCTTGGATTGTATCAACACGTTTCTCGAGTGTGTCAATGAGAATTGCAGCAGCGAGTGCTAAAGCGAGTGGTGATGAGCGTGAAGATTGTGAAACCCTCAGAAATGCGCGTTCTCGGTAGAGATTTGGGTTTTTCAAGCGACTGCAGCTTGGAATTTGGGCGAGAGAAAGAGATTTTGAGCGAAGAAAATGATTATGGTTAACACCATTATTGTTCGTACCCTTGGTACTCTCTTGTACTCTTCACACTAGCGTGTTCATAGTGTGTCACTTGTCGTAACACCTGTCGTAACACTTGTGTCATTGCCATAACACTTTGTGCTTGTGTCACTTCACGTTCCATTGGTGTTCATTGGTAACACATCTTCGTGTGCATTCCCGCAACACTTCATCGTGTCACTACCATTCCACTACCTCCTCTCTTTGGTTTGGATTCCAGACAAACCCTACGGAGAACCAAACCTTACGGTGAACCCACAGAGGAACTCTATGGTTCTTTGGCCCGGTCGGCCTTCTCGATACTCGATGGAAGTAGGAGTTTCATGTGATCTTGACAATCCCCCCGGTAAAAAAAAATTTCACGGTTTCTGTAGGTTTCTTCACAGATAACCGAAACGGCGAGTGGTTTGGGATTGTTCGAGCGATGAGCGACAACAGCTCAATGGAATTCGATTCCAGACTTCGAGTGCTTGAGACAGCAGTGAGGATTGATAACGATGAGCGAAAGCAGCTCAATGGGTTTGGATTCTAGACAATGCTATTCAAGTAGCAATGAGCGGAAACAGCTCTGTCGATTTGGATTCCAGACTACTCGGATTTCATGCACGTGGCAGCGGTGTGCGCAAAGCAACGAGCGAAAACAGCTCGACGAATTTGGATTCCAGACAGCGGGCGGCAAGAGTTTTGGATTCCAGACACGTTCAGGGATAACACCCTAGTAGAATAGACACTAGTGACAGCGTTCTTAACGCGATGTGTCGGTGACAACGATGATAAAGTCGTAAGGCTGTCTTTCAAGCTTGCTGACGACGATAGGGACAAGGGGGCGACTGGTAAACACAGTGTTCCGTTCCACTCGATGGAAGGGGTAAAAACGCGACGTGGAGTACGATGATGTTCGACATCATGAGGTGTTCAACAGTTATTAACTCAACGAAAGCAGTTGAAGTGTCGTGAACACGGTAAACAGAAAATCAAGTATCCAGTTCCACTCGATGGAAGGACAGAGGACTCGGCACGCTGGTAAGCGGCGGGGTTGATCAAGTATCTCGTTCCACATGATGGAAGGGACAGGGGACACGGCACGCTGATAAGCGGCAGGGTTGCTCGACAAGTAGATACCTACTGTCAGCGATGACAAGGCGCGAAGACAGCGCAGGTACCCACTTGCGATAGTTGAGTGGCGTACTGATGACGAGACGACTAGACGATAACGATAAAGTCGTAAAGCTATCTTTCAAGCTTGTAGATGTCGAGGGAGACGAAGTCGAGCGGCGGCGGCTCTTGCACGTGAGTTGCGATAACTCAGGGTATTGATCTTCTAAGTACTGCTAGAGTACTGTGCGTTGATTGTCCAAACCGGTATAGAAGACCAAGTGAGGTTCAACAGATCGTGAAGCTATCTTTCAGGCTTCGCGGATGACGGCGACGGAATGCGCAACAGAGGTAGACACTCTAGTTGCCAGGGAATAGTTGCAGAGCAACGGCGACGATGTACACGGTAGAGGTAGACACTCTAGCAGAGTCGCGAGACAGCGACGACGATGTACGCGGATAGGGATGTGGGGTGACGACGACGACGAATGGGTAACAGAAACTGGGCACTAAATGCTGACCCATGAGAAGTGAAAAGCCAGAAGGCGAATTCATGACGTCAACAGGTGATCACGCGAACCTGGATCATGTGTACACGCAAAGGCTATTGGTAATACCCAAGCGATCTCCAATGATCAAAGAGCCCCTTGTGCACTATGGGGAACAGCAACATTATCCCGTTTAGAACGGTGGACAGCCGTATGTGCAGCAGTGGGAACAGAGTTGCTTTCTCTGAGCGTGTCACGTACGCCAACGGTCAAACGACCAACTCTTTAGCCCTAGAGTCCGGGCAGTGTGATCAAGTTTATCCAAGTGTCATGACGCAGTCATCAACAC